>CAXAAD010000409.1:0-59304 GCA_963966675.1 Lasioglossum calceatum
TAACGTATAACGTATAACGTATAACGTATAACGTATAACGTATAACGTATAACGTATAACGTATAACGTATAACGTATAACGTATAACGTATAACGTATAACGTATAGCGTATAACGTATACCGTATAACGTATAACTTATAACGTCTAACGTATAACGTATTACGTATAACGTATAACGTATATCGTATAACGTATAACGTATAACGTATAACGTATAACGTATAACGTATAACGAATAACGTATAACGTATAACGTATAGCGTATAACGTATAGCGTATAACGTATAACGTATAACGTATAACGTATAACGTATAACGTATAACGTATAACGTATAACGTATAGCGTATAGCGTATAACGTATAACGTATAACGTATAACGTATAACGTATAACGTATAACGTATAACGTATAACGTATAACGGATAACGTATAACGTATAACGTATAACGTATAACGTATAACGTATAACGTATAACGTATAACGTATAACGTATAACGTATAACGTATAACGTATAACGTATAACGTATAACGTATAACGTATAACGTATAACGTATAACGTATAGCGTATAGCGTATAGCGTATAACGTATAACGTATAACGTATAACGTATAACGTATAACGTATAACGTATAACGTATAACGTATAACGTCTAACGTATAACGTATAACGTATAACGTATAACGTATAACGTATAACGTATAACGTATAACGTATAACGTATAACGTATAACGTATAACGTATAACGTATAACGTATAACGTATAACGTATAGCGTATAACGTATACCGTATAACGTATAACTTATAACGTCTAACGTATAACGTATTACGTATAACGTATAACGTATATCGTATAACGTATAACGTATAACGTATAACGTATAACGTATAACGTATAACGAATAACGTATAACGTATAACGTATAGCGTATAACGTATAGCGTATAACGTATAACGTATAACGTATAACGTATAACGTATAACGTATAACGTATAACGTATAACGTATAGCGTATAGCGTATAACGTATAACGTATAACGTATAACGTATAACGTATAACGTATAACGTATAACGTATAACGTATAACGGATAACGTATAACGTATAACGTATAACGTATAACGTATAACGTATAACGTATAACGTATAACGTATAACGTATAACGTATAACGTATAACGTATAACGTATAACGTATAACGTATAACGTATAACGTATAACGTATAACGTATAACGTATAGCGTATAGCGTATAACGTATAACGTATAACGTATAACGTATAACGTATAACGTATAACGTATAACGTATAGCGTATAACGTATACCGTATAACGTATAACTTATAACGTCTAACGTATAACGTATTACGTATAACGTATATCGTATAACGTATAACGTATAACGTATAACGTATAACGTATAACGTATAACGTATAACGTATAACGTATAACGTATAACGTATAACGTATAACGTATAACGTATAACGTATAACGTATAACGTATAACGTATAACGTATAACGGATAACGAATAACGCATAACGAATATAGTTTAAGGTGTAACATATAACGTATAAGGTGTAACGTATAACGCATAACGTATAACGAATAACGTATAACGTATAAGGTGTAACGTATAACGTATAACGTATAACGTATAACATATAAGGTGTAACGTATAACGTATAACGTATAACGAATAACGTATAACGTATAACGTATAACGTATAACGTATAACGTATAACGTATAACGTATAACGTATAACGTATAACGTATAACGTATAACGTATAACGTATAACGTATAACGGATAACGTATAACGTATAACGTATAACGTATAACGTATAACGTATAACGTATAACGTATAACGTATAACGTATAACGTATAACGTATAACGTATAACGTATAACGTATAACGTATAACGTATAACGTATAACGTATAACGTATAACGTATAACGTATAACGTATAACGTATAACGTATAACGGATAACGAATAACGCATAACGAATATCGTTTAAGGTGTAACATATAACGTATAAGGTGTAACGTATAACGCATAACGTATAACGAATAACGTGTAACGTATAAGGTGTAACGTATAACGTATAACGTATAACGTATAACATATAAGGTGTAACGTATAACGTATAACGTATAACGTATAACGTATAACGTATAACGTATAACGTATAACGTATAACGTATAACGTATAACGTATAACGTATAACGTATAACGTATAACGTATAACGTATAACGTATAACGTATAACGTATAACGTATAACGTATAACGTATAACGTATAACGTATAACGTATAACGTATAACGTATAACGTATAACGTATAACGTATAACGTATAACGTATAACGTATAACGTATAACGTATAACGTATAACGTATAACGTATAACGTATAACGTATAACGTATAACGTATAACGTATAACGTATAACGTATAACGTATAACGTATAACGTATAACGTATATTGTATAACGTATAACGTATAACGTATAACGTATAACGTATAACGTATAACGTATAACGTATAACGTATAACGTATAACGTATAACGTATAACGTATAACGTATAACGTATAACGTATAACGTATAACGTATAACGTATAACGTATAACGTATAACGTATAACGTATAACGTATAACGTATAACGTATAACGTATAACGTATAACGTATAACGTATAACGTATAACGTATAACGTATAACGTATAACGTATAACGTATAACGTATAACGTATAACGTATAACGTATAACGTATAACGTATAACGTATAACGTATAACGTATAACGTATAACGTATAACGTATAACGTATAACGTATAACGTATAACGTATAACGTATAACGTATAACGTATAACGTATAACGTATAACGTATAACGTATAACGTATAACGTATAACGTATAACGTATAACGTATAACGTATAACGTATAACGTATAACTTATAACGTATAACGTATAACGTATAACGTATAACGTATAACGTATAACGTATAACGTATAACGTATAACGTATAACGTATAACGTATAACGTATAACGTGTAACGTATAACGTATAACGTATAACGTATAACGTATAGCGTATAACGTACAAGGTGTAACGTATAACGTATAACGTATAACGAATAACGTATAACGTATAAGGTGTAACGTATAACGTATAACGTATAACGTATAACATATAAGGTGTAACGGATAACGTATAACGTATAACGTATAACGTATAATGTATAACGTATAACGTATAACGTATAACGTATAACGTATAACGTATAGCGTATAGCGTATAACGTATAACGTATAACGTATAACGTATAACGTATAACGTATAACGTATAACGTATAACGTATAGCGTATAACGTATACCGTATAACGTATAACTTATAACGTCTAACGTATAACGTATTACGTATAACGTATATCGTATAACGTATAACGTATAACGTATAACGTATAACGTATAACGTATAACGTATAACGTATAACGTATAACGTATAACGTATAACGTATAACGTATAACGTATAACGTATAACGTATAACGTATAACGTATAACGTATAGCGTATAACGTATACCGTATAACGTATAACTTATAACGTCTAACGTATAACGTATTACGTATAACGTATATCGTATAACGTATAACGTATAACGTATAACGTATAACGTATAACGTATAACGTATAACGAATAACGTATAACGTATAACGTATAGCGTATAACGTATAGCGTATAGCGTATAACGTATAACGTATAACGTATAACGTATAGCGTATAACGTATAGCGTATAACGTATAACGTATAACGTATAACGTATAACGTATAACGTATAACGTATAACGTATAACGTATAACGTATAACGTATAACGTATAACGTATAACGTATAACGTATAACGTATAACGTATAACGTATAACGTATAACGTATAACGTATAACGTATAACGTATAACGTATAACGTATAACGTATAACGTATAACGTATAACGTATAACGTATAACGTATAACGTATAACTTATAACGTCTAACGTATAACGTATTACGTATAACGTATATCGTATAACGTATAACGTATAACGTATAACGTATAACGTATAACGTATAACGTATAACGTATAACGTATAACGAATAACGTATAACGTATAACGTATAGCGTATAACGTATAGCGTATAACGTATAACGTATAACGTATAACGTATAACGTATAACGTATAACGTATAACGTATAACGTATAGCGTATAGCGTATAACGTATAACGTATAACGTATAACGTATAGCGTATAACGTATAACGTATAACGTATAACGTATAGCGTATAACGTATAACGTATAACGTATAACGTATAACGTATAACGTATAACGTATAACGTATAGCGTATAACGTATAACGTATAACGTATAACGTATAACGTATAACGTATAACGAATAACGTATAACGTATAACGTATAGCGTATAGCGTATAACGTATAGCGTATAACGTATAACGTATAGCGTATAGCGTATAGCGTATAACGTATAACGTATAACGTATAACGTATAACGTATAACGTATAACGTATAACGTATAACGTATAACGTATAACGTATAACGTATAACGTATAACGTATAACGTATAACGTATAACGTATAACGTATAACGTATAACGTATAACGTATAACGTATAACGTATAACGTATAACGTATAACGTATAACGTCTAACGTATAACGTATAACGTATAACGTATAACGTATAACGTATAACGTATAACGTATAACGTATAACGTATAACGTATAACGTATAACGTATAACGTATAACGTATAACGTATAACGTATAACGTATAACGTATAACGTATAACGTATAACGTATAGCGTATAGCGTATAACGTATACCGTATAACGTATAACTTATAACGTCTAACGTATAACGTATTACGTATAACGTATAACGTATATCGTATAACGTATAACGTATAACGTATAACGTATAACGTATAACGTATAACGAATAACGTATAACGTATAACGTATAGCGTATAACGTATAGCGTATAACGTATAACGTATAACGTATAACGTATAACGTATAACGTATAACGTATAACGTATAACGTATAGCGTATAGCGTATAACGTATAACGTATAACGTATAACGTATAACGTATAACGTATAACGTATAACGTATAACGTATAACGGATAACGTATAACGTATAACGTATAACGTATAACGTATAACGTATAACGTATAACGTATAACGTATAACGTATAACGTATAACGTATAACGTATAACGTATAACGTATAACGTATAACGTATAACGTATAACGTATAACGTATAACGTATAACGTATAGCGTATAGCGTATAGCGTATAACGTATAACGTATAACGTATAACGTATAACGTATAACGTATAACGTATAACGTATAACGTATAACGTCTAACGTCTAACGTATAACGTATAACGTATAACGTATAACGTATAACGTATAACGTATAACGTATAACGTATAACGTATAACGTATAACGTATAACGTATAACGTATAACGTATAACGTATAACGTATAACGTATAGCGTATAACGTATACCGTATAACGTATAACTTATAACGTCTAACGTATAACGTATTACGTATAACGTATAACGTATATCGTATAACGTATAACGTATAACGTATAACGTATAACGTATAACGTATAACGAATAACGTATAACGTATAACGTATAGCGTATAACGTATAGCGTATAACGTATAACGTATAACGTATAACGTATAACGTATAACGTATAACGTATAACGTATAACGTATAGCGTATAGCGTATAACGTATAACGTATAACGTATAACGTATAACGTATAGCGTATAGCGTATAACGTATAACGTATAACGTATAACGTATAACGTATAACGTATAACGTATAACGTATAGCGTATAACGTATACCGTATAACGTATAACTTATAACGTCTAACGTATAACGTATTACGTATAACGTATATCGTATAACGTATAACGTATAACGTATAACGTATAACGTATAACGTATAACGTATAACGTATAACGTATAACGTATAACGTATAACGTATAACGTATAACGTATAACGTATAACGTATAACGTATAACGTATAACGTATAACGTATAACGGATAACGAATAACGCATAACGAATATAGTTTAAGGTGTAACATATAACGTATAAGGTGTAACGTATAACGCATAACGTATAACGAATAACGTATAACGTATAAGGTGTAACGTATAACGTATAACGTATAACGTATAACGTATAACGTATAACGTATAACGTATAACGAATAACGTATAACGTATAACGTATAGCGTATAACGTATAGCGTATAGCGTATAACGTATAACGTATAACGTATAACGTATAGCGTATAACGTATAGCGTATAACGTATAACGTATAACGTATAACGTATAACGTATAACGTATAACGTATAACGTATAACGTATAACGTATAACGTATAACGTATAACGTATAACGTATAACGTATAACGTATAACGTATAACGTATAACGTATAACGTATAACGTATAACGTATAACGTATAACGTATAACGTATAACGTATAACGTATAACGTATAACGTATAACGTATAACTTATAACGTCTAACGTATAACGTATTACGTATAACGTATATCGTATAACGTATAACGTATAACGTATAACGTATAACGTATAACGTATAACGTATAACGTATAACGTATAACGTATAACGAATAACGTATAACGTATAACGTATAGCGTATAACGTATAGCGTATAACGTATAACGTATAACGTATAACGTATAACGTATAACGTATAACGTATAACGTATAACGTATAGCGTATAGCGTATAACGTATAACGTATAACGTATAACGTATAGCGTATAACGTATAACGTATAACGTATAACGTATAGCGTATAACGTATAACGTATAACGTATAACGTATAACGTATAACGTATAACGTATAACGTATAACGTATAGCGTATAACGTATAACGTATAACGTATAACGTATAACGTATAACGTATAACGTATAACGTATAACGTATAACGTATAGCGTATAGCGTATAACGTATAGCGTATAACGTATAACGTATAGCGTATAGCGTATAGCGTATAACGTATAACGTATAACGTATAACGTATAACGTATAACGTATAACGTATAACGTATAACGTATAACGTATAACGTATAACGTATAACGTATAACGTATAACGTATAACGTATAACGTATAACGTATAACGTATAACGTATAACGTATAACGTATAACGTATAACGTATAACGTATAACGTATAACGTCTAACGTATAACGTATAACGTATAACGTATAACGTATAACGTATAACGTATAACGTATAACGTATAACGTATAACGTATAACGTATAACGTATAACGTATAACGTATAACGTATAACGTATAACGTATAACGTATAACGTATAGCGTATAACGTATACCGTATAACGTATAACTTATAACGTCTAACGTATAACGTATTACGTATAACGTATAACGTATATCGTATAACGTATAACGTATAACGTATAACGTATAACGTATAACGTATAACGAATAACGTATAACGTATAACGTATAGCGTATAACGTATAGCGTATAACGTATAACGTATAACGTATAACGTATAACGTATAACGTATAACGTATAACGTATAACGTATAGCGTATAGCGTATAACGTATAACGTATAACGTATAACGTATAACGTATAACGTATAACGTATAACGTATAACGTATAACGGATAACGTATAACGTATAACGTATAACGTATAACGTATAACGTATAACGTATAACGTATAACGTATAACGTATAACGTATAACGTATAACGTATAACGTATAACGTATAACGTATAACGTATAACGTATAACGTATAACGTATAGCGTATAGCGTATAGCGTATAACGTATAACGTATAACGTATAACGTATAACGTATAACGTATAACGTATAACGTATAACGTATAACGTCTAACGTATAACGTATAACGTATAACGTATAACGTATAACGTATAACGTATAACGTATAACGTATAACGTATAACGTATAACGTATAACGTATAACGTATAACGTATAACGTATAACGTATAGCGTATAACGTATACCGTATAACGTATAACTTATAACGTCTAACGTATAACGTATTACGTATAACGTATAACGTATATCGTATAACGTATAACGTATAACGTATAACGTATAACGTATAACGTATAACGAATAACGTATAACGTATAACGTATAGCGTATAACGTATAGCGTATAACGTATAACGTATAACGTATAACGTATAACGTATAACGTATAACGTATAACGTATAACGTATAGCGTATAGCGTATAACGTATAACGTATAACGTATAACGTATAACGTATAACGTATAACGTATAACGTATAACGTATAACGGATAACGTATAACGTATAACGTATAACGTATAACGTATAACGTATAACGTATAACGTATAACGTATAACGTATAACGTATAACGTATAACGTATAACGTATAACGTATAACGTATAACGTATAACGTATAACGTATAACGTATAACGTATAGCGTATAACGTATACCGTATAACGTATAACTTATAACGTCTAACGTATAACGTATTACGTATAACGTATATCGTATAACGTATAACGTATAACGTATAACGTATAACGTATAACGTATAACGTATAACGTATAACGTATAACGTATAACGTATAACGTATAACGTATAACGTATAACGTATAACGTATAACGTATAACGTATAACGTATAACGGATAACGAATAACGCATAACGAATATAGTTTAAGGTGTAACATATAACGTATAAGGTGTAACGTATAACGCATAACGTATAACGAATAACGTATAACGTATAAGGTGTAACGTATAACGTATAACGTATAACGTATAACATATAAGGTGTAACGTATAACGTATAACGTATAACGAATAACGTATAACGTATAACGTATAACGTATAACGTATAACGTATAACGTATAACGTATAACGTATAACGTATAACGTATAACGTATAACGTATAACGTATAACGTATAACGGATAACGTATAACGTATAACGTATAACGTATAACGTATAACGTATAACGTATAACGTATAACGTATAACGTATAACGTATAACGTATAACGTATAACGTATAACGTATAACGTATAACGTATAACGTATAACGTATAACGTATAACGTATAACGTATAACGTATAACGGATAACGAATAACGCATAACGAATATCGTTTAAGGTGTAACATATAACGTATAAGGTGTAACGTATAACGCATAACGTATAACGAATAACGTGTAACGTATAAGGTGTAACGTATAACGTATAACGTATAACGTATAACATATAAGGTGTAACGTATAACGTATAACGTATAACGTATAACGTATAACGTATAACGTATAACGTATAACGTATAACGTATAACGTATAACGTATAACGTATAACGTATAACGTATAACGTATAACGTATAACGTATAACGTATAACGTATAACGTATAACGTATAACGTATAACGTATAACGTATAACGTATAACGTATAACGTATAACGTATAACGTATAACGTATAACGTATAACGTATAACGTATAACGTATAACGTATAACGTATAACGTATAACGTATAACGTATAACGTATAACGTATAACGTATAACGTATAACGTATAACGTATAACGTATAACGTATAACGTATAACGTATAACGTATAACGTATATTGTATAACGTATAACGTATAACGTATAACGTATAACGTATAACGTATAACGTATAACGTATAACGTATAACGTATAACGTATAACGTATAACGTATAACGTATAACGTATAACGTATAACGTATAACGTATAACGTATAACGTATAACGTATAACGTATAACGTATAACGTATAACGTATAACGTATAACGTATAACGTATAACGTATAACGTATAACGTATAACGTATAACGTATAACGTATAACGTATAACGTATAACGTATAACGTATAACGTATAACGTATAACGTATAACGTATAACGTATAACGTATAACGTATAACGTATAACGTATAACGTATAACGTATAACGTATAACGTATAACGTATAACGTATAACGTATAACGTATAACGTATAACGTATAACGTATAACGTATAACGTATAACGTATAACGTATAACGTATAACGTATAACGTATAACGTATAACGTATAACGTATAACGTATAACGTATAACGTATAACGTATAACGTATAACGTATAACGTATAACGTATAACGTATAACGTATAACTTATAACGTATAACGTATAACGTATAACGTATAACGTATAACGTATAACGTATAACGTATAACGTATAACGTATAACGTATAACGTATAACGTATAACGTGTAACGTATAACGTATAACGTATAACGTATAACGTATAGCGTATAACGTACAAGGTGTAACGTATAACGTATAACGTATAACGAATAACGTATAACGTATAAGGTGTAACGTATAACGTATAACGTATAACGTATAACATATAAGGTGTAACGGATAACGTATAACGTATAACGTATAACGTATAATGTATAACGTATAACGTATAACGTATAACGTATAACGTATAACGTATAGCGTATAGCGTATAACGTATAACGTATAACGTATAACGTATAACGTATAACGTATAACGTATAACGTATAACGTATAGCGTATAACGTATACCGTATAACGTATAACTTATAACGTCTAACGTATAACGTATTACGTATAACGTATATCGTATAACGTATAACGTATAACGTATAACGTATAACGTATAACGTATAACGTATAACGTATAACGTATAACGTATAACGTATAACGTATAACGTATAACGTATAACGTATAACGTATAACGTATAACGTATAACGTATAACGTATAACGGATAACGAATAACGCATAACGAATATAGTTTAAGGTGTAACATATAACGTATAAGGTGTAACGTATAACGCATAACGTATAACGAATAACGTATAACGTATAAGGTGTAACGTATAACGTATAACGTATAACGTATAACATATAAGGTGTAACGTATAACGTATAACGTATAACGAATAACGTATAACGTATAACGTATAACGTATAACGTATAACGTATAACGTATAACGTATAACGTATAACGTATAACGTATAACGTATAACGTATAACGTATAACGTATAACGTATAACGTATAACGGATAACGTATAACGTATAACGTATAACGTATAACGTATAACGTATAACGTATAACGTATAACGTATAACGTATAACGTATAACGTATAACGTATAACGTATAACGTATAACGTATAACGTATAACGTATAACGTATAACGTATAACGTATAACGTATAACGTATAACGTATAACGTATAACGTATAACGTATAACGTATAACGGATAACGAATAACGCATAACGAATATCGTTTAAGGTGTAACATATAACGTATAAGGTGTAACGTATAACGCATAACGTATAACGAATAACGTGTAACGTATAAGGTGTAACGTATAACGTATAACGTATAACGTATAACATATAAGGTGTAACGTATAACGTATAACGTATAACGTATAACGTATAACGTATAACGTATAACGTATAACGTATAACGTATAACGTATAACGTATAACGTATAACGTATAACGTATAACGTATAACGTATAACGTATAACGTATAACGTATAACGTATAACGTATAACGTATAACGTATAACGTATAACGTATAACGTATAACGTATAACGTATAACGTATAACGTATAACGTATAACGTATAACGTATAACGTATAACGTATAACGTATAACGTATAACGTATAACGTATAACGTATAACGTATAACGTATAACGTATAACGTATAACGTATAACGTATAACGTATAACGTATAACGTATAACGTATAACGTATAACGTATAACGTATAACGTATAACGTATAACGTATAACGTATAACGTATAACGTATAACGTATAACGTATAACGTATAACGTATAACGTATAACGTATAACGTATAACGTATAACGTATAACGTATAACGTATAACGTATAACGTATAACGTATAACGTATAACGTATAACGTATAACGTATAACGTATAACGTATAACGTATAACGTATAACGTATAACGTATAACGTATAACGTATAACGTATAACGTATAACGTATAACGTATAACGTATAACGTATAACGTATAACGTATAACGTATAGCGTATAACGTATACCGTATAACGTATAACTTATAACGTCTAACGTATAACGTATTACGTATAACGTATATCGTATAACGTATAACGTATAACGTATAACGTATAACGTATAACGTATAACGAATAACGTGTAACGTGTAACGTATAACGTATAGCGTATAACGTATAGCGTATAACGTATAACGTATAACGTATAACGTATAACGTATAACGTATAACGTATAACGTATAACGTATAGCGTATAGCGTATAACGTATAACGTATAACGTATAACGTATAACGTATAGCGTATAGCGTATAACGTATAACGTATAACGTATAACGTATAACGTATAACGTATAACGTATAACGTATAAGGTATAACGTATAACGTATAACGTATAACGTATAACGTATAACGTATAACGTATAACGTATAACGTATAGCGTATAACGTATACCGTATAACGTATAACTTATAACGTCTAACGTATAACGTATTACGTATAACGTATATCGTATAACGTATAACGTATAACGTATAACGTATAACGTATAACGTATAACGAATAACGTATAACGTATAACGTATAGCGTATAACGTATAGCGTATAGCGTATAACGTATAACGTATAACGTATAACGTATAGCGTATAACGTATAGCGTATAACGTATAACGTATAACGTATAACGTATAACGTATAACGTATAACGTATAACGTATAACGTATAACGTATAACGTATAACGTATAACGTATAACGTATAACGTATAACGTATAACGTATAACGTATAACGTATAACGTATAACGTATAACGTATAACGTATAACGTATAACGTATAACGTATAACGTATAACGTATAACGTATAACGTATAACGTATAACGTATAACGTATAACGTATAACGTATAACGTATAACGTATAACTTATAACGTCTAACGTATAACGTATTACGTATAACGTATATCGTATAACGTATAACGTATAACGTATAACGTATAACGTATAACGTATAACGTATAACGTATAACGTATAACGTATAACGAATAACGTATAACGTATAACGTATAGCGTATAACGTATAGCGTATAACGTATAACGTATAACGTATAACGTATAACGTATAACGTATAACGTATAACGTATAACGTATAGCGTATAGCGTATAACGTATAACGTATAACGTATAACGTATAACGTATAACGTATAACGTATAACGTATAACGTATAACGTATAACGTATAACGTATAACGTATAACGTATAACGTATAACGTATAACGTATAACGTATAACGTATAACGTATAACGTATAACGTATAACGTATAACGTATAACGTATAACGTATAACGTATAACGTATAACGTATAACGTATAACGTATAACGTATAACGTATAACGTATAACGTATAACGTATAACGTATAACGTATAACGTATAACGTATAACGTATAACGTATAACGTATAACGTATAACGTATAACGTATAACGTATAACGAATAACGTATAACGTATAACGTATAGCGTATAACGTATAGCGTATAACGTATAACGTATAACGTATAACGTATAACGTATAACGTATAACGTATAACGTATAACGTATAGCGTATAGCGTATAACGTATAACGTATAACGTATAACGTATAACGTATAACGTATAACGTATAACGAATAACGTATAACGTATAACGTATAGCGTATAACGTATAGCGTATAACGTATAACGTATAACGTATAACGTATAACGTATAACGTATAACGTATAACGTATAACGTGTAGCGTATAGCGTATAACGTATAACGTATAACGTATAACGTATAACGTATAACGTATAACGTATAACGTATAACGTATAACGTATAACGTATAACGTATAATGTATAACGTATAACGTATAACGTATAACGTATAACGTATAACGTATAACGTATAACGTATAACGTATAACGTATAACGTATAACGTATAACGTATATCGTATAACGTATAACGTATAACGTATAACGTATAACGTATAACGTATAACGAATAACGTATAACGTATAACGTATAGCGTATAACGTATAGCGTATAACGTATAACGTATAACGTATAACGTATAACGTATAACGTATAACGTATAACGTATAACGTATAGCGTATAGCGTATAACGTATAGCGTATAACGTATAACGTATAGCGTATAGCGTATAACGTATAGCGTATAACGTATAACGTATAACGTATAACGTATAACGTATAACGTTTAACGTATAACGTATAACGTATAACGTATAACGTATAACGTATAACGTATAACGTATAACGTATAACGTATAACGTATAACGTATAACGTATAACGTATAACGTATAACGTATAACGTATAACGTATAACGTCTAACGTATAACGTATAACGTATAACGTATAACGTATAACGTATAACGTATAACGTATAACGTATAACGTATAACGTATAACGTATAACGTATAACGTATAACGTATAACGTATAACGTATAACGTATAGCGTATAACGTATACCGTATAACGTATAACTTATAACGTCTAACGTATAACGTATTACGTATAACGTATAACGTATATCGTATAACGTATAACGTATAACGTATAACGTATAACGTATAACGTATAACGAATAACGTATAACGTATAACGTATAGCGTATACCGTATAGCGTATAACGTATAACGTATAACGTATAACGTATAACGTATAACGTATAACGTATAACGTATAACGTATAGCGTATAGCGTATAACGTATAACGTATAACGTATAACGTATAACGTATAACGTATAACGTATAACGTATAACGTATAACGTATAACGGATAACGTATAACGTATAACGTATAACGTATAACGTATAACGTATAACGTATAACGTATAACGTATAACGTATAACGTATAACGTATAACGTATAACGTATAACGTATAACGTATAACGTATAACGTATAACGTATAACGTATAACGTATAACGTATAGCGTATAGCGTATAACGTATAACGTATAACGTATAACGTATAACGTATAACGTATAACGTATAACGTATAGCGTATAACGTATACCGTATAACGTATAACTTATAACGTCTAACGTATAACGTATTACGTATAACGTATATCGTATAACGTATAACGTATAACGTATAACGTATAACGTATAACGTATAACGTATAACGTATAACGTATAACGTATAACGTATAACGTATAACGTATAACGTATAACGTATAACGTATAACGTATAACGTATAACGGATAACGAATAACGCATAACGAATATAGTTTAAGGTGTAACATATAACGTATAAGGTGTAACGTATAACGCATAACGTATAACGAATAACGTATAACGTATAAGGTGTAACGTATAACGTATAACGTATAACGTATAACATATAAGGTGTAACGTATAACGTATAACGTATAACGAATAACGTATAACGTATAACGTATAACGTATAACGTATAACGTATAACGTATAACGTATAACGTATAACGTATAACGTATAACGTATAACGTATAACGTATAACGTATAACGTATAACGTATAACGGATAACGTATAACGTATAACGTATAACGTATAACGTATAACGTATAACGTATAACGTATAACGTATAACGTATAACGTATAACGTATAACGTATAACGTATAACGTATAACGTATAACGTATAACGTATAACGTATAACGTATAACGTATAACGTATAACGTATAACGGATAACGAATAACGCATAACAAATATCGTTTAAGGTGTAACATATAACGTATAAGGTGTAACGTATAACGTATAACGCATAACGTATAACGAATAACGTGTAACGTATAAGGTGTAACGTATAACGTATAACGTGTAACGTATAAGGTGTAACGTATAACGTATAACGTATAACGTATAACATATAAGGTGTAACGTATAACGTATAACGTATAACGTATAACGTATAACGTATAACGTATAAACGTATAACGTATAACGTATAACGTATAACGTATAACGTATAACGTATAACGTATAACGTATAACGTATAACGTATAACGTATAACGTATAACGTATAACGTATAACGTATAACGTATAACGTATAACGTATAACGTATAACGTATAACGTATAACGTATAACGTAACGTATAACGTATAACGTATAACGTATAACGTATAACGTATAACGTATAACGTATAACGTATAACGTATAACGTATAACGTATAACGTATAACGTAACGTATAAAGTATAACGTATAACGTATAACGTATAACGTATAACGTATAACGTATAACGTATAACGTATAACGTATAACGTATAACGTATAACGTATAACGTATAACGTATAACGTATAACGTATAACGTATAACGTATAACGTATAACGTATAACGTATAACGTATAACGTATAACGTATAACGTATAACGTATAACGTATAACGTATAACGTATAACGTATAACGTATAACGTATAACGTATAACGTATAACGTATAACGTATAACGTATAACGTATAACGTATAACGTATAACGTATAACGTATAGCGTATAACGTATACCGTATAACGTATAACTTATAACGTCTAACGTATAACGTATTACGTATAACGTATATCGTATAACGTATAACGTATAACGTATAACGTATAACGTATAACGTATAACGTATAACGAATAACGTGTAACGTATAACGTATAGCGTATAACGTATAGCGTATAACGTATAACGTATAACGTATAACGTATAACGTATAACGTATAACGTATAACGTATAACGTATAGCGTATAGCGTATAACGTATAACGTATAACGTATAACGTATAACGTATAGCGTATAGCGTATAACGTATAACGTATAACGTATAACGTATAACGTATAACGTATATCGTATAACGTATAACGTATAACGTATAACGTATAACGTATGACGTATAACGTATAACGTATAACGTATAACGTATAACGAATAACGTATAACGTATAACGTATAGCGTATAACGTATAGCGTATAACGTATAACGTATAACGTATAACGTATAACGTATAGCGTATAACGTATAGCGTATAACGTATAACGTATAACGTATAACGTATAACGTATAACGAATAACGTATAACGTATAAGGTGTAACGTATAACGTATAACGTATAACGTATAACGTATAACGTATAACGTATAACGTATAACGTATAGCGTATAACGTATACCGTATAACGTATAACTTATAACGTCTAACGTATAACGTATTACGTATAACGTATATCGTATAACGTATAACGTATAACGTATAACGTATAACGTATAACGTATAACGAATAACGTATAACGTATAACGTATAGCGTATAACGTATAGCGTATAACGTATAACGTATAACGTATAACGTATAACGTATAACGTATAACGTATAACGTATAACGTATAACGTATAGCGTATAACGTATACCGTATAACGTATAACTTATAACGTCTAACGTATAACGTATAACGTATAGCGTATAACGTATAGCGTATAGCGTATAACGTATAACGTATAACGTATAACGTATAACGTATAACGTATAGCGTATAACGTATACCGTATAACGTATAACTTATAACGTCTAACGTATAACGTATTACGTATAACGTATATCGTATAACGTATAACGTATAACGTATAACGTATAACGTATAACGTATAACGAATAACGTAATAACGTATAACGTATAGCGTATAACGTATAGCGTATAACGTATAACGTATAACGTATAACGTATAACGTATAACGTATAACGTATAACGTATAACGTATAACGTATAGCGTATAGCGTATAACGTATAGCGTATAACGTATAACGTATAGCGTATAGCGTATAACGTATAGCGTATAACGTATAACGTATAACGTATAACGTATAACGTATAACGTATAACGTATAACGTATAACGTATAACGTATAACGTATAACGTATAACGTATAACGTATAACGTATAACGTATAACGTATAACGTATAACGTATAGCGTATAGCGTATAACGTATAACGTATAACGTATAACGTATAACGTATAGCGTATAGCGTATAACGTATAACGTATAACGTATAACGTATAACGTATAACGTATAAACGTATAACGTATAACGTATAACGTATAACGTATAACGTATAACGTATAACGTATAACGTATAACGTATAACGTATAACGTATAACGTATAACGTATAGCGTATAACGTATACCGTATAACGTATAACTTATAACGTCTAACGTATAACGTAATACGTATAACGTATATCGTATAACGTATAACGTATAACGTATAACGTATAACGTATAACGTATAACGTATAACGAATAACGTATAACGTATAACGTATAGCGTATAACGTATAGCGTATAGCGTATAGCGTATAACGTATAACGTATAACGTATAGCGTATAACGTATAGCGTTATAACGTATAACGTATAACGTATAACGTATAACGTATAACGTATAACGTATAACGTATAACGTATAACGTATAACGTATAACGTATAACGTATAACGTATAACGTATAACGTATAACGTATAACGTATAACGTATAACGTATAACGTATAACGTATAACGTATAACGTATAACGTATAACGTATAACGTATAACGTATAACGTATAACGTATAACGTATAACGTATAACGTATAACGTATAACTTATAACGTCTAACGTATAACGTATTACGTATAACGTATATCGTATAACGTATAACGTATAACGTATAACGTATAACGTATAACGTATAACGTATAACGAATAACGTATAACGTATAACGTATAGCGTATAACGTATAGCGTATAACGTATAACGTATAACGTATAACGTATAACGTATAACGTATAACGTATAACGTATAACGTATAGCGTATAGCGTATAACGTATAGCGTATAACGTATAACGTATAGCGTATAGCGTATAACGTATAGCGTATAACGTATAACGTATAACGTATAACGTATAACGTATAACGTATAACGTATAACGTATAACGTATAACGTATAACGTATAACGTATAACGTATAACGTATAACGTATAACGTATAACGTATAACGTATAACGTATAACGTATAACGTATAACGTATAACGTATAACGTATAACGTCTAACGTATAACGTATAACGTATAACGTATAACGTATAACGTATAACGTATAACGTATAACGTATAACGTATAACGTATAACGTATAACGTATAACGTATAACGTATAACGTATAACGTATAACGTATAACGTATAGCGTATAACGTATACCGTATAACGTATAACTTATAACGTCTAACGTATAACGTATTACGTATAACGTATAACGTATATCGTATAACGTATAACGTATAACGTATAACGTATAACGTATAACGTATAACGAATAACGTATAACGTATAACGTATAGCGTATAACGTATAGCGTATAACGTATAACGTATAACGTATAACGTATAACGTATAACGTATAACGTATAACGTATAACGTATAGCGTATAGCGTATAACGTATAACGTATAACGTATAACGTATAACGTATAGCGTATAGCGTATAACGTATAACGTATAACGTATAACGTATAACGTATAACGTATAACGTATAACGTATAACGTATAACGTATAACGTATAACGTATAACGTATAACGTATAACGTATAACGTATAACGTATAACGTATAACGTATAACGTATAACGTATAACGTATAACGTATAACGTATAACGTATAACGTATAACGTATAACGTATAACGTATAACGTATAACGTATAACGTATAACGTATAACGTATAACGTATAACGTATAACGTATAACGTATAACGTATAACGTATAACGTATAACGTATAACGTATAACGTATAACGTATAACGTATAACGTATAACGTATAACGTATAGCGTATAACGTATACCGTATAACGTATAACTTATAACGTATAACGTATAACGTATTACGTATAACGTATATCGTATAACGTATAACGTATAACGTATAACGTATAACGTATAACGTATAACGTATAACGTATAACGTATAACGAATAACGTATAACGTATAACGTATAGCGTATAACGTATAGCGTATAACGTATAACGTATAACGTATAACGTATAACGTATAGCGTATAACGTATAGCGTATAACGTATAACGTATAACGTATAACGTATAACGTATAACGAATAACGTATAACGTATAAGGTGTAACGTATAACGTATAACGTATAACGTATAACGTATAACGTATAACGTATAACGTATAACGTATAGCGTATAACGTATACCGTATAACGTATAACTTATAACGTCTAACGTATAACGTATTACGTATAACGTATATCGTATAACGTATAACGTATAACGTATAACGTATAACGTATAACGTATAACGTATAGCGTATAACGTATAGCGTATAACGTATAACGTATAACGTATAACGTATAACGTATAACGTATAACGTATAACGTATAACGTATAACGTATAGTGTATAGCGTATAACGTATAACGTATAACGTATAACGTATAACGTATAACGTATAGCGTATAGCGTATAACGTATAACGTATAACGTATAACGTATAACGTATAACGTATAACGTATAACGTATAACGTATAACGTATAACGTATAACGTATAACGTATAACGTATAACGTATAACGTATAGCGTATAACGTATACCGTATAACGTATAACTTATAACGTCTAACGTATAACGTATTACGTATAACGTATATCGTATAACGTATAACGTATAACGTATAACGTATAACGTATAGCGTATAGCGTATAACGTATAACGTATAACGTATAACGTATAGCGTATAGCGTATAACGTATAGCGTATAACGTATAACGTATAACGTATAACGTATAACGTATAGCGTATAACGTATAGCGTATAACGTATAAGGTGTAATGTATAACGCATAACGTATAACGAATAACGTATAACGTACAAGGTGTAACGTATAACGTATAACGTATAACGAATAACGTATAACGTACAAGGTGTAACGTATAACGTATAACGTATAACGTATAACGTATAACGTATAACGTATAACGTATAACGTATAACGTATAACGTATAACGTATAACGTATAACGTATAGCGTATAACGTATAACGTATAACGTATAACGTATAGCGTCTAACGTATAAGGTGTAACGTATAACGCATAACGTATAACGAATAACGTATAACGTATAAGGTGTAACGTATAATGTATAACGTATAACGTATAACATATAAGGTGTAACGGATAACGTATAACGTATAACGTATAACGTATAATGTATAACGTATAACGTATAACGTATAACGTATAACGTATAACGTATAGCGTATAGCGTATAACGTATAACGTATAACGTATAACGTATAACGTATAACGTATAACGTATAACGTATAACGTATAGCGTATAACGTATACCGTATAACGTATAACTTATAACGTCTAACGTATAACGTATTACGTATAACGTATATCGTATAACGTATAACGTATAACGTATAACGTATAACGTATAACGTATAACGTATAACGTATAACGTATAACGTATAACGTATAACGTATAACGTATAACGTATAACGTATAACGTATAACGTATAACGTATAACGTATAACGTATAACGTATAACGGATAACGAATAACGCATAACGAATATAGTTTAAGGTGTAACATATAACGTATAAGGTGTAACGTATAACGCATAACGTATAACGAATAACGTATAACGTATAAGGTGTAACGTATAACGTATAACGTATAACGTATAACGTATAACGTATAACGTATAACGTATAACGTATAACGTATAACGTATAACGTATAACGTATAACGTATAACGTATAACGTATAACGTATAACGTATAACGTATAACGTATAACGTATAACGTATAACGTATAACGTATAGCGTATAACGTATAACGTATAACGTATAACGTATAACCTATAGCGTATAACGTATAACGTATAACGTATAACGTATAACGTATAGCGTATAACGTATAACGTATAACGTATAACGTATAACGTATAGCGTATAGCGTATAACGTATAGCGTATAACGTATAACGTATAACGTATAACGTATAACGTATAACGTATAACGTATAACGAATAACGTATAACGTACAAGGTGTAACGTATAACGTATAACGTATAACGTATAACGTATAACGTATAACGTATAACGTATAACGTATAACGTATAACGTATAACGTATAACGTATAACGTATAACGTATAACGTATAACGTATAACGTATAACGTATAACGTATAACGTATAACGTATAACGTATAACGTATAACGTATAACGTATAACGTATAACGTATAACGTATAACGTATAACGTATAACGTATAACGTATAACGTATAACGTATAACGTATAACGTATAACGTATAACGTATAACGTATAACGTATAACGTATAACGTATAACGTATAACGTATAACGTATAACGTATAACGTATAACGTATAACGTATAACGTATAACGTATAACGTATAACGTATAACGTATAACGTATCACGTATAACGTATAACGTATAACGTATCACGTATAACGTATAACGTATAACGTATAACGTATAACGTATAACGTATAACGTATAACGTATAACTAATAACGTATAACGTATAACGTATAACGTATAACGTATAACGTATATCGTATAACGTATAACGTATAGCGTATAACGTATAACGTATAACGTATAGCGTATAGCGTATAACGTATAGCGTATAACGTATAACGTATAACGTATAACGTATAACGTATAACGTATAACGTATAACGTATAACGTATAACGTATAACGTATAACGTATAACGTATAACGGATAACGAATAACGCATAACGAATATCGTTTAAGGTGTAACATATAACGTATAAGGTGTAACGTATAATGCATAACGTATAACGAATAACGTATAACGTATAAGGTGTAACGTATAACGTGTAACGTATAACGTATAACGTATAGCGTATAACGTATACCGTATAACGTATAACTTATAACGTCTAACGTATAACGTATTACGTATAACGTATATCGTATAACGTATAACGTATAACGTATAACGTATAACGTATAACGTATAACGTATAACGTATAGCGTATAACGTATAACGTATAACGTATAACGTATAACGTGTAGCGTATAACGTATAACGTATAACGTATAACGTATAACGTATAACGTATAACGTATAACGTATAACGTATAACGTATAACGTATAACGTATAACGTATAATGTATAACGTATAACGTATAACGTATAACGTATAACGTATAACGTATAACGTATAACGTATAACGTATAACGTATAACGTATAACGTATAACGTATAACGTATAACGTATAACGTATAACGTATAACGTATAACGTATAACGTATAACGTATAACGTATAACGTATAACGTATAACGTATAACGTATAACGTATAACGTATAACGTATAACGTATAACGTATAACGTATAACGTATAACGTATAACGTATAACGTATAACGTATAACGTATAACGTATAACGTATAACGTATAACGTATAACGTATAACGTATAACGTATAACGTATAACGTATAACGTATAACGTATAACGTATAACGTATAACGTATAACGTATAACGTATAACGTATAACGTATAACGTATAACGTATAGCGTATAACGTATACCGTATAACGTATAACTTATAACGTCTAACGTATAACGTATTACGTATAACGTATATCGTATAACGTATAACGTATAACGTATAACGTATAACGTATAACGTATAACGAATAACGTGTAACGTATAACGTATAGCGTATAACGTATAGCGTATAACGTATAACGTATAACGTATAACGTATAACGTATAACGTATAACGTATAACGTATAACGTATAGCGTATAGCGTATAACGTATAACGTATAACGTATAACGTATAACGTATAGCGTATAGCGTATAACGTATAACGTATAACGTATAACGTATAACGTATAACGTATAACGTATAACGTATAACGTATAACGTATAACGTATAACGTATAACGTATAACGTATAACGTATAACGTATAACGTATAACGTATAACGTATAGCGTATAACGTATACCGTATAACGTATAACTTATAACGTCTAACGTATAACGTATTACGTATAACGTATATCGTATAACGTATAACGTATAACGTATAACGTATAACGTATAACGTATAACGAATAACGTATAACGTATAACGTATAGCGTATAACGTATAGCGTATAGCGTATAACGTATAACGTATAACGTATAACGTATAGCGTATAACGTATAGCGTATAACGTATAACGTATAACGTATAACGTATAACGTATAACGTATAACGTATAACGTATAACGTATAACGTATAACGTATAACGTATAACGTATAACGTATAACGTATAACGTATAACGTATAACGTATAACGTATAACGTATAACGTATAACGTATAACGTATAACGTATAACGTATAACGTATAACGTATAACGTATAACGTATAACGTATAACGTATAACGTATAACGTATAACGTATAACTTATAACGTCTAACGTATAACGTATTACGTATAACGTATATCGTATAACGTATAACGTATAACGTATAACGTATAACGTATAACGTATAACGTATAACGAATAACGTATAACGTATAACGTATAGCGTATAACGTATAGCGTATAACGTATAACGTATAACGTATAACGTATAACGTATAACGTATAACGTATAACGTATAACGTATAGCGTATAGCGTATAACGTATAACGTATAACGTATAACGTATAGCGTATAACGTATAACGTATAACGTATAACGTATAGCGTATAACGTATAACGTATAACGTATAACGTATAACGTATAACGTATAACGTATAACGTATAACGTATAGCGTATAGCGTATAACGTATAACGTATAACGTATAACGTATAACGTATAACGTATAACGTATAACGTATAACGTATAACGTATAACGTATAACGTATAATGTATAACGTATAACGTATAACGTATAACGTATAACGTATAACGTATAACGTATAACGTATAACGTATAACGTATAACGTATAACGTATAACGTATATCGTATAACGTATAACGTATAACGTATAACGTATAACGTATAACGTATAACGAATAACGTATAACGTATAACGTATAGCGTATAACGTATAGCGTATAACGTATAACGTATAACGTATAACGTATAACGTATAACGTATAACGTATAACGTATAGCGTATAGCGTATAACGTATAGCGTATAACGTATAACGTATAACGTATAACGTATAACGTATAACGTATAACGTATAACGTATAACGTATAACGTATAACGTATAACGTATAACGTATAACGTCTAACGTATAACGTATAACGTATAACGTATAACGTATAACGTATAACGTATAACGTATAACGTATAACGTATAACGTATAACGTATAACGTATAACGTATAACGTATAACGTATAACGTATAACGTATAACGTATAGCGTATAACGTATACCGTATAACGTATAACTTATAACGTCTAACGTATAACGTATTACGTATAACGTATAACGTATATCGTATAACGTATAACGTATAACGTATAACGTATAACGTATAACGTATAACGAATAACGTATAACGTATAACGTATAGCGTATAACGTATAGCGTATAACGTATAACGTATAACGTATAACGTATAACGTATAACGTATAACGTATAACGTATAACGTATAGCGTATAGCGTATAACGTATAACGTATAACGTATAACGTATAACGTATAACGTATAACGTATAACGTATAACGGATAACGTATAACGTATAACGTATAACGTATAACGTATAACGTATAACGTATAACGTATAACGTATAACGTATAACGTATAACGTATAACGTATAACGTATAACGTATAACGTATAACGTATAACGTATAACGTATAACGTATAACGTATAACGTATAACGTATAGCGTATAGCGTATAACGTATAACGTATAACGTATAACGTATAACGTATAACGTATAACGTATAACGTATAGCGTATAACGTATACCGTATAACGTATAACTTATAACGTCTAACGTATAACGTATTACGTATAACGTATATCGTATAACGTATAACGTATAACGTATAACGTATAACGTATAACGTATAACGTATAACGTATAACGTATAACGTATAACGTATAACGTATAACGTATAACGTATAACGTATAACGTATAACGTATAACGGATAACGAATAACGCATAACGAATATAGTTTAAGGTGTAACATATAACGTATAAGGTGTAACGTATAACGCATAACGTATAACGAATAACGTATAACGTATAAGGTGTAACGTATAACGTATAACGTATAACGTATAACATATAAGGTGTAACGTATAACGTATAACGTATAACGAATAACGTATAACGTATAACGTATAACGTATAACGTATAACGTATAACGTATAACGTATAACGTATAACGTATAACGTATAACGTATAACGTATAACGTATAACGTATAACGTATAACGTATAACGTATAACGGATAACGTATAACGTATAACGTATAACGTATAACGTATAACGTATAACGTATAACGTATAACGTATAACGTATAACGTATAACGTATAACGTATAACGTATAACGTATAACGTATAACGTATAACGTATAACGTATAACGTATAACGTATAACGTATAACGTATAACGTATAACGTATAACGGATAACGAATAACGCATAACAAATATCGTTTAAGGTGTAACATATAACGTATAAGGTGTAACGTATAACGCATAACGTATAACGAATAACGTGTAACGTATAAGGTGTAACGTATAACGTATAACGTGTAACGTATAAGGTGTAACGTATAACGTATAACGTATAACGTATAACATATAAGGTGTAACGTATAACGTATAACGTATAACGTATAACGTATAACGTATAACGTATAACGTATAACGTATAACGTATAACGTATAACGTATAACGTATAACGTATAACGTATAACGTATAACGTATAACGTATAACGTATAACGTATAACGTATAACGTATAACGTATAACGTATAACGTATAACGTATAACGTATAACGTATAACGTATAACGTATAACGTATAACGTATAACGTATAACGTATAACGTATAACGTATAACGTATAACGTATAACGTATAACGTATAACGTATAACGTATAACGTATAACGTATAACGTATAACGTATAACGTATAACGTATAACGTATAACGTATAACGTATAACGTATAACGTATAACGTATAACGTATAACGTATAACGTATAACGTATAACGTATAACGTATAACGTATAACGTATAACGTATAACGTATAACGTATAACGTATAACGTATAACGTATAACGTATAACGTATAACGTATAACGTATATTGTATAACGTATAACGTATAACGTATAACGTATAACGTATAACGTATAACGTATAACGTATAACGTATAACGTATAACGTATAACGTATAACGTATAACGTATAACGTATAACGTATAACGTATAACGTATAACGTATAACGTATAACGTATAACGTATAACGTATAACGTATAGCGTATAACGTATACCGTATAACGTATAACTTATAACGTCTAACGTATAACGTATTACGTATAACGTATATCGTATAACGTATAACGTATAACGTATAACGTATAACGTATAACGTATAACGTATAACGAATAACGTGTAACGTATAACGTATAGCGTATAACGTATAACGTATAGCGTATAACGTATAACGTATAACGTATAACGTATAACGTATAACGTATAACGTATAACGTATAACGTATAGCGTATAGCGTATAACGTATAACGTATAACGTATAACGTATAGCGTATAGCGTATAACGTATAACGTATAACGTATAACGTATAACGTATAACGTATAACGTATAACGTATAACGTATAACGTATAACGTATAACGTATAACGTATAACGTATAACGTATAACGTATAACGTATAGCGTATAACGTATACCGTATAACGTATAACTTATAACGTCTAACGTATAACGTATTACGTATAACGTATATCGTATAACGTATAACGTATAACGTATAACGTATAACGTATAACGTATAACGAATAACGTATAACGTATAACGTATAGCGTATAACGTATAGCGTATAGCGTATAACGTATAACGTATAACGTATAACGTATAGCGTATAACGTATAGCGTATAACGTATAACGTATAACGTATAACGTATAACGTATAACGTATAACGTATAACGTATAACGTATAACGTATAACGTATAACGTATAACGTATAACGTATAACGTATAACGTATAACGTATAACGTATAACGTATAACGTATAACGTATAACGTATAACGTATAACGTATAACGTATAACGTATAACGTATAACGTATAACGTATAACGTATAACGTATAGCGTATAACGTATACCGTATAACGTATAACTTATAACGTCTAACGTATAACGTATTACGTATAACGTATATCGTATAACGTATAACGTATAACGTATAACGTATAACGTATAACGTATAACGAATAACGTATAACGTATAACGTATAGCGTATAACGTATAGCGTATAACGTATAACGTATAACGTATAACGTATAACGTATAACGTATAACGTATAACGTATAACGTATAGCGTATAGCGTATAACGTATAGCGTATAACGTATAACGTATAGCGTATAGCGTATAACGTATAGCGTATAACGTATAACGTATAACGTATAACGTATAACGTATAACGTATAACGTATAACGTATAACGTATAACGTATAACGTATAACGTATAACGTATAACGTATAACGTATAACGTATAACGTATAACGTATAACGTATAACGTATAACGTATAGCGTATAGCGTATAACGTATAACGTATAACGTATAACGTATAACGTATAGCGTATAGCGTATAACGTATAACGTATAACGTATAACGTATAACGTATAACGTATAACGTATAACGTATAACGTATAACGTATAACGTATAACGTATAACGTATAACGTATAACGTATAACGTATAACGTATAACGTATAACGTATAACGTATAGCGTATAACGTATACCGTATAACGTATAACTTATAACGTCTAACGTATAACGTATTACGTATAACGTATATCGTATAACGTATAACGTATAACGTATAACGTATAACGTATAACGTATAACGAATAACGTATAACGTATAACGTATAGCGTATAACGTATAGCGTATAGCGTATAGCGTATAACGTATAACGTATAACGTATAGCGTATAACGTATAACGTATAACGTATACCGTATAACGTATAGCGTATAACGTATAACGTATAACGTATACCGTATAACGTATAACTTATAACGTCTAACGTATAACGTATTACGTATAACGTATATCGTATAACGTATAACGTATAACGTATAACGTATAACGTATAACGTATAACGAATAACGTATAACGTATAACGTATAGAGTATAACGTATAGCGTATAACGTATAACGTATAACGTATAACGTATAGCGTATAACGTATAGCGTATAACGTATAACGTATAACGTATAACGTATAACGTATAACGTATAACGTATAACGTATAACGTATAACGTATAACGTATAACGTATAACGTATAACGTATAACGTATAACGTATAACGTATAACGTATAACGTATAACGTATAACGTATAACGTATAACGTATAACGTATAACTTATAACGTCTAACGTATAACGTATTACGTATAACGTATATCGTATAACGTATAACGTATAACGTATAACGTATAACGTATAACGTATAACGTATAACGAATAACGTATAACGTATAACGTATAGCGTATAACGTATAGCGTATAACGTATAACGTATAACGTATAACGTATAACGTATAACGTATAACGTATAACGTATAACGTATAACGTATAACGTATAACGTATAGCGTATAGCGTATAACGTATAGCGTATAACGTATAACGTATAGCGTATAGCGTATAACGTATAGCGTATAACGTATAACGTATAACGTAATAACGTATAACGTATAACGTATAACGTATAACGTATAACGTATAACGTATAACGTATAACGTATAACGTATAACGTATAACGTATAACGTATAACGTATAACGTATAACGTATAACGTATAACGTATAACGTATAACGTATAACGTATAACGTATAACGTCTAACGTATAACGTATAACGTATAACGTATAACGTATAACGTATAACGTATAACGTATAACGTATAACGTATAACGTATAACGTATAACGTATAACGTATAACGTATAACGTATAACGTATAACGTATAACGTATAACGTATAACGTATAGCGTATAACGTATACCGTATAACGTATAACTTATAACGTCTAACGTATAACGTATTACGTATAACGTATAACGTATATCGTATAACGTATAACGTATAACGTATAACGTATAACGTATAACGTATAACGAATAACGTATAACGTATAACGTATAGCGTATAACGTATAGCGTATAACGTATAACGTATAACGTATAACGTATAACGTATAACGTATAACGTATAACGTATAACGTATAGCGTATAGCGTATAACGTATAACGTATAACGTATAACGTATAACGTATAACGAATAACGTATAACGTATAACGTATAGCGTATAACGTATAGCGTATAACGTATAACGTATAACGTATAACGTATAACGTATAACGTATAACGTATAACGTATAACGTATAACGTATAACGTATAACGTATAGCGTATAGCGTATAACGTATAGCGTATAACGTATAACGTATAGCGTATAGCGTATAACGTATAGCGTATAACGTATAACGTATAACGTATAACGTATAACGTATAACGTATAACGTATAACGTATAACGTATAACGTATAACGTATAACGTATAACGTATAACGTATAACGTATAACGTATAACGTATAACGTATAACGTATAACGTATAACGTATAACGTATAACGTATAACGTCTAACGTATAACGTATAACGTATAACGTATAACGTATAACGTATAACGTATAACGTATAACGTATAACGTATAACGTATAACGTATAACGTATAACGTATAACGTATAACGTATAACGTATAACGTATAACGTATAACGTATAACGTATAACGTATAGCGTATAACGTATACCGTATAACGTATAACTTATAACGTCTAACGTATAACGTATTACGTATAACGTATAACGTATATCGTATAACGTATAACGTATAACGTATAACGTATAACGTATAACGTATAACGAATAACGTATAACGTATAACGTATAGCGTATAACGTATAGCGTATAACGTATAACGTATAACGTATAACGTATAACGTATAACGTATAACGTATAACGTATAACGTATAGCGTATAGCGTATAACGTATAACGTATAACGTATAACGTATAACGTATAGCGTATAGCGTATAACGTATAACGTATAACGTATAACGTATAACGTATAACGTATAACGTATAACGTATAACGTATAACGTATAACGTATAACGTATAACGTATAACGTATAACGTATAACGTATAACGTATAACGTATAACGTATAACGTATAACGTATAACGTATAACGTATAACGTATAACGTATAACGTATAACGTATAACGTATAACGTATAACGTATAACGTATAACGTATAACGTATAACGTATAACGTATAACGTATAACGTATAACGTATAACGTATAACGTATAACGTATAACGTATAACGTATAGCGTATAACGTATACCGTATAACGTATAACTTATAACGTCTAACGTATAACGTATTACGTATAACGTATATCGTATAACGTATAACGTATATCGTATAACGTATAACGTATAACGTATAACGTATAACGTATAACGTATAACGTATAACGTATAACGTATAACGAATAACGTATAACGTATAACGTATAGCGTATAACGTATAGCGTATAACGTATATCGTATAACGTATAACGTATAACGTATAGCGTATAACGTATAGCGTATAACGTATAACGTATAACGTATAACGTATAACGTATAACGAATAACGTATAACGTATAAGGTGTAACGTATAACGTATAACGTATAACGTATAACGTATAACGTATAACGTATAACGTATAACGTATAGCGTATAACGTATACCGTATAACGTATAACTTATAACGTCTAACGTATAACGTATTACGTATAACGTATATCGTATAACGTATAACGTATAACGTATAACGTATAACGTATAACGTATAACGAATAACGTATAACGTATAACGTATAGCGTATAGCGTATAACGTATAACGTATAACGTATAACGTATAACGTATAACGTATAACGTATAACGTATAACGTATAACGTATAGTGTATAGCGTATAACGTATAACGTATAACGTATAACGTATAACGTATAGCGTATAGCGTATAACGTATAACGTATAACGTATAACGTATAACGTATAACGTATAACGTATAACGTATAACGTATAACGTATAACGTATAACGTATAACGTATAACGTATAACGTATAACGTATAACGTATAGCGTATAACGTATACCGTATAACGTATAACTTATAACGTCTAACGTATAACGTATTACGTATAACGTATATCGTATAACGTATAACGTATAACGTATAACGTATAACGTATAGCGTATAGCGTATAACGTATAACGTATAACGTATAACGTATAGCGTATAGCGTATAACGTATAGCGTATAACGTATAACGTATAACGTATAACGTATAACGTATAGCGTATAACGTATAGCGTATAACGTATAAGGTGTAATGTATAACGCATAACGTATAACGAATAACGTATAACGTACAAGGTGTAACGTATAACGTATAACGTATAACGAATAACGTATAACGTACAAGGTGTAACGTATAACGTATAACGTATAACGTATAACGTATAACGTATAACGTATAACGTATAACGTATAACGTATAACGTATAACGTATAACGTATAACGTATAACGTATAGCGTATAACGTATAACGTATAACGTATAACGTATAGCGTCTAACGTATAAGGTGTAACGTATAACGCATAACGTATAACGAATAACGTATAACGTATAAGGTGTAACGTATAATGTATAACGTATAACGTATAACATATAAGGTGTAACGGATAACGTATAACGTATAACGTATAACGTATAATGTATAACGTATAACGTATAACGTATAACGTATAACGTATAACGTATAGCGTATAGCGTATAACGTATAACGTATAACGTATAACGTATAACGTATAACGTATAACGTATAACGTATAACGTATAGCGTATAACGTATACCGTATAACGTATAACTTATAACGTCTAACGTATAACGTATTACGTATAACGTATATCGTATAACGTATAACGTATAACGTATAACGTATAACGTATAACGTATAACGTATAACGTATAACGTATAACGTATAACGTATAACGTATAACGTATAACGTATAACGTATAACGTATAACGTATAACGTATAACGTATAACGTATAACGTATAACGTATAACGTATAACGGATAACGAATAACGCATAACGAATATAGTTTAAGGTGTAACATATAACGTATAAGGTGTAACGTATAACGCATAACGTATAACGAATAACGTATAACGTATAAGGTGTAACGTATAACGTATAACGTATAACGTATAACGTATAACGTATAACGTATAACGTATAACGTATAACGTATAACGTATAACGTATAACGTATAACGTATAACGTATAACGTATAACGTATAACGTATAACGTATAACGTATAACGTATAACGTATAACGTATAACGTATAACGTATAGCGTATAACGTATAACGTATAACGTATAACGTATAACCTATAGCGTATAACGTATAACGTATAACGTATAACGTATAACGTATAGCGTATAACGTATAACGTATAACGTATAACGTATAACGTATAGCGTATAGCGTATAACGTATAGCGTATAACGTATAACGTATAACGTATAACGTATAACGTATAACGTATAACGTATAACGAATAACGTATAACGTACAAGGTGTAACGTATAACGTATAACGTATAACGTATAACGTATAACGTATAACGTATAACGTATAACGTATAACGTATAACGTATAACGTATAACGTATAACGTATAACGTATAACGTATAACGTATAACGTATAACGTATAACGTATAACGTATAACGTATAACGTATAACGTATAACGTATAACGTATAACGTATAACGTATAACGTATAACGTATAACGTATAACGTATAACGTATAACGTATAACGTATAACGTATAACGTATAACGTATAACGTATAACGTATAACGTATAACGTATAACGTATAACGTATAACGTATAACGTATAACGTATAACGTATAACGTATAACGTATAACGTATAACGTATAACGTATAACGTATAACGTATCACGTATAACGTATAACGTATAACGTATCACGTATAACGTATAACGTATAACGTATAACGTATAACGTATAACGTATAACGTATAACGTATAACGTATAACGTATAACGTATAACGTATAACGTATAACGTATAACGTATAACGTATATCGTATAACGTATAACGTATAGCGTATAACGTATAACGAATAACGTATAACGTACAAGGTGTAACGTATAACGTATAACGTATAACGTATAACGTATAACGTATAACGTATAACGTATAACGTATAACGTATAACGTATAACGTATAACGTATAACGTATAACGTATAACGTATAACGTATAACGTATAACGTATAACGTATAACGTATAACGTATAACGTATAACGTATAACGTATAACGTATAACGTATAACGTATAACGTATAACGTATAACGTATAACGTATAACGTATAACGTATAACGTATAACGTATAACGTATAACGTATAACGTATAACGTATAACGTATAACGTATAACGTATAACGTATAACGTATAACGTATAACGTATCACGTATAACGTATAACGTATAACGTATCACGTATAACGTATAACGTATAACGTATAACGTATAACGTATAACGTATAACGTATAACGTATAACGTATAACGTATAACGTATAACGTATAACGTATAACGTATAACGTATAACGTATAACGTATATCGTATAACGTATAACGTATAACGTATAACGTATAACGTATAACGTATAGCGTATAGCGTATAACGTATAGCGTATAACGTATAACGTATAACGTATAACGTATAACGTATAACGTATAACGTATAACGTATAACGAATAACGTATAACGTACAAGGTGTAACGTATAACGTATAACGTATAACGTATAACGTATAACGTATAACGTATAACGTATAACGTATAACGTATAACGTATAACGTATAACGTATAACGTATAACGTATAACGTATAACGTATAACGTATAACGTATAACGTATAACGTATAACGTATAACGTATAACGTATAACGTATAACGTATAACGTATAACGTATAACGTATAACGTATAACGTATAACGTATAACGTATAACGTATAACGTATAACGTATAACGTATAACGTATAACGTATAACGTATAACGTATAACGTATAACGTATAACGTATAACGTATAACGTATAACGTATAACGTATAACGTATAACGTATAACGTATAACGTATAACGTATAACGTATAACGTATCACGTATAACGTATAACGTATAACGTATCACGTATAACGTATAACGTATAACGTATAACGTATAACGTATAACGTATAACGTATAACGTATAACGTATAACGTATAACGTATAACGTATAACGTATAACGTATAACGTATAACGTATATCGTATAACGTATAACGTATAGCGTATAACGTATAACGAATAACGTATAACGTACAAGGTGTAACGTATAACGTATAACGTATAACGTATAACGTATAACGTATAACGTATAACGTATAACGTATAACGTATAACGTATAACGTATAACGTATAACGTATAACGTATAACGTATAACGTATAACGTATAACGTATAACGTATAACGTATAACGTATAACGTATAACGTATAACGTATAACGTATAACGTATAACGTATAACGTATAACGTATAACGTATAACGTATAACGTATAACGTATAACGTATAACGTATAACGTATAACGTATAACGTATAACGTATAACGTATAACGTATAACGTATAACGTATCACGTATAACGTATAACGTATAACGTATCACGTATAACGTATAACGTATAACGTATAACGTATAACGTATAACGTATAACGTATAACGTATAACGTATAACGTATAACGTATAACGTATAACGTATAACGTATAACGTATAACGTATAACGTATATCGTATAACGTATAACGTATAGCGTATAACGTATAACGTATAACGTATAGCGTATAGCGTATAACGTATAGCGTATAACGTATAACGTATAACGTATAACGTATAACGTATAACGTATAACGTATAACGTATAACGTATAACGTATAACGTATAACGTATAACGGATAACGAATAACGCATAACGAATATCGTTTAAGGTGTAACATATAACGTATAAGGTGTAACGTATAATGCATAACGTATAACGAATAACGTATAACGTATAAGGTGTAACGTATAACGTGTAACGTATAACGTATAACGTATAGCGTATAACGTATACCGTATAACGTATAACTTATAACGTCTAACGTATAACGTATTACGTATAACGTATATCGTATAACGTATAACGTATAACGTATAACGTATAACGTATAACGTATAACGTATAACGTATAGCGTATAACGTATAACGTATAACGTATAACGTATAACGTGTAGCGTATAACGTATAGCGTATAACGTATAACGTATAACGTATAACGTATAACGTATAACGTATAACGTATAACGTATAACGTATAACGTATAACGTATAACGTATAACGTATAACGTATAACGTATAACGTATAGCGTATAACGTATAACGTATAACGTATAACGTATAACGTGTAGCGTATAACGTATAAAGTATAACGTATAACGTATAACGTATAGCGTATAACGTATAACGTATAACGTATAACGTATAACGTATAGCGTATAGCGTATAACGTATAGCGTATAACGTATAACGTATAACGTATAACGTATAACGTATAACGAATAACGTATAACGTACAAGGTGTAACGTATAACGTATAACGTATAACGTATAACGTATAACGTATAACGTATAACGTATAACGTATAACGTATAACGTATAACGTATAACGTATAACGTATAACGTATAACGTATAACGTATAACGTATAACGTATAACGTATAACGTATAACGTATAACGTATAATGTATAACGTATAACGTATAACGTATAACGTATAACGTATAACGTATAACGTATAACGTATAACGTATAACGTATAACGTATAGCGTATAACGTATAACGTATAACGTATAGCGTATAGCGTATAACGTATAGCGTATAACGTATAACGTATAACGTATAACGTATAACGTATAACGTATAACGTATAACGTATAACGTATAACGTATAACGTATAACGGATAACGAATAACGCATAACGAATATCGTTTAAGGTGTAACATATAACGTATAAGGTGTAACGTATAATGCATAACGTATAACGAATAACGTATAACGTATAAGGTGTAACGTATAACGTATAACGTATAACGTATAACATATAAGGTGTAACGTATAACGTATAACGTATAACGTATAACGTATAACGTATAACGTATAACGTATAACGTATAACGTATAACGTATAACGTATAACGTATAACGTATAACGTATAACGTATAACGTATAACGTATAACGTATAACGTATAACGTATAACGTATAACGTATAACGTATAACGTATAACGTATAACGTATAACGTATAACGTATAACGTATAACGTATAACGTATAACGTATAACGTATAACGTATAACGTATAACGTATAACGTATAACGTATAACGTATAACGTATAACGTATAACGTATAACGTATAACGTATAACGTATAACGTATAACGTATAACGTATAACGTATAACGTATAACGTATAACGTATAACGTATAACGTATAACGTATAACGTATAACGTATAACGTATAACGTATAACGTATAACGTATAACGTATAACGTATAACGTATAACGTATAACGTATAACGTATAACGTATAACGTATAACGTATAACGTATAACGTATAACGTATAACGTATAACGTATAACGTATAACGTATAACGTATAACGTATAACGTATAACGTATAACGTATAACGTATAACGTATAACGTATAACGTATAACGTATAACGTATAACGTATAACGTATAACGTATAACGTATAACGTATAACGTATAACGTATAACGTATAACGTATAACGTATAACGTATAACGTATAACGTATAACGTATAACGTATAACGTATAACGTATAACGTATAACGTATAACGTATAACGTATAACGTATAACGTATAACGTATAACGTATAACGTATAACGTATAACGTATAACGTATAACGTATAACGTATAACGTATAACGTATAACGTATAGCGTATAACGTATAACGTATAACGTATAACGTATAACGTATAGCGTATAGCGTATAACGTATAGCGTATAACGTATAACGTATAACGTATAACGTATAACGTATAACGTATAACGAATAACGTATAACGTACAAGGTGTAACGTATAACGTATAACGTATAACGTATAACGTATAACGAATAACGTATAACGTACAAGGTGTAACGTATAACGTATAACGTATAACGTATAACGTATAACGTATAACGTATAACGAATAACGTATAACGTACAAGGTGTAACGTATAACGTATAACGTATAACGTATAACGTATAACGTATAACGTATAACGTATAACGTATAACGTATAACGTATAACGTATAACGTATAACGTATAACGTATAACGTATAACGTATAACGTATAACGTATAACGTATAACGTATAACGTATAACGTATAACGTATAACGTATAACGTATAACGTATAACGTATAACGTATAACGTATAACGTATAACGTATAACGTATAACGTATAACGTATAACGTATAACGTATAACGTATAACGTATAACGTATAACGTATAACGTATAACGTATAACGTATAACGTATAACGTATAACGTATAACGTATAACGTATAACGTATAACGTATAACGTATAACGTATAACGTATAACGTATAACGTATAACGTATAACGTATAACGTATAACGTATAACGTATAACGTATAACGTATAACGTATAACGTATAACGTATAACGTATAACGTATAACGTATAACGTATAACGTATAACGTATAACGTATAACGTATAACGTATAACGTATAACGTATAACGTATAACGTATAACGTATAACGTATAACGTATAACGTATAACGTATAACGTATAACGTATAACGTATAACGTATAACGTATAACGTATAACGTATAACGTATAACGTATAACGTATAACGTATAACGTATAACGTATAACGTATAACGTATAACGTATAACGTATAACGTATAACGTATAACGTATAACGTATAACGTATAACGTATAACGTATAACGTATAACGTATAACGTATAACGTATAACGTATAACGTATAACGTATAACGTATAACGTATAACGTATAACGTATAACGTATAACGTATAACGTATAACGTATAACGTATAAGGTATAACGTATAACGTATAACGTATAACGTATAACGTATAACGTATAACGTATAACGTATAGCGTATAACGTATACCGTATAACGTATAACTTATAACGTCTAACGTATAACGTATTACGTATAACGTATATCGTATAACGTATAACTTATAACGTCTAACGTATAACGTATTACGTATAACGTATATCGTATAACGTATAACGTATAACGTATAACGTATAACGTATAACGTATAACGAATAACGTATAACGTATAACGTATAGCGTATAACGTATAGCGTATAACGTATAACGTATAACGTATAACGTATAACGTATAACGTATAACGTATAACGTATAACGTATAGCGTATAGCGTATAACGTATAACGTATAACGTATAACGTATAGCGTATAGCGTATAACGTATAGCGTATAACGTATAACGTATAACGTATAACGTATAACGTATAACGTATAACGTATAACGTATAACGTATAACGTATAACGTATAACGTATAACGTATAACGTATAACGTATAACGTATAACGTATAACGTATAACGTATAACGTATAACGTATAACGTATAACGTATAACGTATAACGTATAACGTATAACGTATAACGTATAGCGTATAACGTATAACGTATAACGTATAACGTATAACGTATAGCATATAACGTATAACGTATAACGTATAACGTATAACGTATAGCGTATAGCGTATAACGTATAACGTATAACGTATAACGTATAACGTATAACGTAAAACGTATAACGTATAACGTATAACGTATAACGTATAACGTATAACGTATAACGTATAACGTATAGCGTATAACGTATACCGTATAACGTATAACGTATAACGTATAACGTATAACGTATAACGTATAACGAATAACGTATAACGTATAACGTATAACGTATAACGTATAACGTATAACGTATAACGAATAACGTATAACGTATAACGTATAACGTATAGCGTATAACGTATAGCGTATAACGTATAACGTATAACGTATAACGTATAACGTATAACGTATAACGTATAACGTATAACGTATAGCGTATAACGTATAACGTATAACGTATAACGTATAACGTATAGCGTATAACGTATAACGTATAACGTATAACGTATAACGTGTAGCGTATAACGTATAACGTATAACGTATAACGTATAACGTATAACGTATAACGTATAACGTATAACGTATAACGTATAACGTATAACGTATAACGTATAACGTATAACGTATAACGTATAACGTATAACGTATAGCGTATAACGTATAACGTATAACGTATAACGTATAACGTGTAGCGTATAACGTATAAAGTATAACGTATAACGTATAACGTATAGCGTATAACGTATAACGTATAACGTATAACGTATAACGTATAGCGTATAGCGTATAACGTATAGCGTATAACGTATAACGTATAACGTATAACGTATAACGTATAACGTATAACGTATAACGAATAACGTATAACGTACAAGGTGTAACGTATAACGTATAACGTATAACGTATAACGTATAACGTATAACGTATAACGTATAACGTATAACGTATAACGTATAACGTATAACGTATAACGTATAACGTATAACGTATAACGTATAACGTATAACGTATAACGTATAACGTATAATGTATAACGTATAACGTATAACGTATAACGTATAACGTATAACGTATAACGTATAACGTATAACGTATAACGTATAACGTATAGCGTATAACGTATAACGTATAACGTATAGCGTATAGCGTATAACGTATAGCGTATAACGTATAACGTATAACGTATAACGTATAACGTATAACGTATAACGTATAACGTATAACGTATAACGGATAACGAATAACGCATAACGAATATCGTTTAAGGTGTAACATATAACGTATAAGGTGTAACGTATAATGCATAACGTATAACGAATAACGTATAACGTATAAGGTGTAACGTATAACGTATAACGTATAACGTATAACATATAAGGTGTAACGTATAACGTATAACGTATAACGTATAACGTATAACGTATAACGTATAACGTATAACGTATAACGTATAACGTATAACGTATAACGTATAACGTATAACGTATAACGTATAACGTATAACGTATAACGTATAACGTATAACGTATAACGTATAACGTATAACGTATAACGTATAACGTATAACGTATAACGTATAACGTATAACGTATAACGTATAACGTATAACGTATAACGTATAACGTATAACGTATAACGTATAACGTATAACGTATAACGTATAACGTATAACGTATAACGTATAACGTATAACGTATAACGTATAACGTATAACGTATAACGTATAACGTATAACGTATAACGTATAACGTATAACGTATAACGTATAACGTATAACGTATAACGTATAACGTATAACGTATAACGTATAACGTATAACGTATAACGTATAACGTATAACGTATAACGTATAACGTATAACGTATAACGTATAACGTATAACGTATAACGTATAACGTATAACGTATAACGTATAACGTATAACGTATAACGTATAACGTATAACGTATAACGTATAACGTATAACGTATAACGTATAACGTATAACGTATAACGTATAACGTATAACGTATAACGTATAACGTATAACGTATAACGTATAACGTATAACGTATAACGTATAACGTATAACGTATAACGTATAACGTATAACGTATAACGTATAACGTATAACGTATAACGTATAACGTATAACGTATAACGTATAACGTATAACGTGTAGCGTATAACGTATAACGTATAACGTATAACGTATAACGTATAACGTATAACGTATAACGTATAACGTATAACGTATAACGTATAACGTATAACGTATAACGTATAACGTATAACGTATAACGTATAGCGTATAACGTATAACGTATAACGTATAACGTATAACGTGTAGCGTATAACGTATAAAGTATAACGTATAACGTATAACGTATAGCGTATAACGTATAACGTATAACGTATAACGTATAACGTATAGCGTATAGCGTATAACGTATAGCGTATAACGTATAACGTATAACGTATAACGTATAACGTATAACGTATAACGTATAACGTATAACGTATAACGTATAACGTATAACGTATAACGTATAACGTATAACGTATAACGTATAACGTATAACGTATAACGTATAACGTATAATGTATAACGTATAACGTATAACGTATAACGTATAACGTATAACGTATAACGTATAACGTATAACGTATAACGTATAACGTATAACGTATAACGTATAACGTATAGCGTATAACGTATAACGTATAACGTATAGCGTATAGCGTATAACGTATAGCGTATAACGTATAACGTATAACGTATAACGTATAACGTATAACGTATAACGTATAACGTATAACGTATAACGTATAACGTATAACGTATAACGGATAACGAATAACGCATAACGAATATCGTTTAAGGTGTAACATATAACGTATAAGGTGTAACGTATAATGCATAACGTATAACGAATAACGTATAACGTATAAGGTGTAACGTATAACGTATAACGTATAACGTATAACATATAAGGTGTAACGTATAACGTATAACGTATAACGTATAACGTATAACGTATAACGTATAACGTATAACGTATAACGTATAACGTATAACGTATAACGTATAACGTATAACGTATAACGTATAACGTATAACGTATAACGTATAACGTATAACGTATAACGTATAACGTATAACGTATAACGTATAACGTATAACGTATAACGTATAACGTATAACGTATAACGTATAACGTATAACGTATAACGTATAACGTATAACGTATAACGTATAACGTATAACGTATAACGTATAACGTATAACGTATAACGTATAACGTATAACGTATAACGTATAACGTATAACGTATAACGTATAACGTATAACGTATAACGTATAACGTATAACGTATAACGTATAACGTATAACGTATAACGTATAACGTATAACGTATAACGTATAACGTATAACGTATAACGTATAACGTATAACGTATAACGTATAACGTATAACGTATAACGTATAACGTATAACGTATAACGTATAACGTATAACGTATAACGTATAACGTATAACGTATAACGTATAACGTATAACGTATAACGTATAACGTATAACGTATAACGTATAACGTATAACGTATAACGTATAACGTATAACGTATAACGTATAACGTATAACGTATAACGTATAACGTATAACGTATAACGTATAACGTATAACGTATAACGTATAACGTATAACGTATAACGTATAACGTATAACGTATAACGTATAACGTATAACGTATAACGTATAACGTATAACGTATAACGTATAATGTATAACGTATAACGTATAACGTATAACGTATAACGTATAACGTATAGCGTATAGCGTATAACGTATAACGTATAACGTATAACGTATAACGTATAACGTATAACGTATAACGTATAGCGTATAACGTATACCGTATAACGTATAACTTATAACGTCTAACGTATAACGTATTACGTATAACGTATATCGTATAACGTATAACGTATAACGTATAACGTATAACGTATAACGTATAACGTATAACGAATAACGTATAACGTACAAGGTGTAACGTATAACGTATAACGTATAACGTATAACGTATAACGTATAACGTATAACGTATAACGTATAACGTATAACGTATAACGTATAGCGTATAACGTATAACGTATAACGTATAACGTATAACGTATAGCGTATAGCGTATAACGTATAGCGTATAACGTATAACGTATAACGTATAACGTATAACGTATAGCGTATAGCGTATAACGTATAGCGTATAACGTATAACGTATAACGTATAACGTATAACGTATAACGTATAACGTATAACGTATAACGTATAACGTATAACGTATAACGTATAACGTATAACGTATAACGTATAACGTATAACGTATAACGTATAACGTATAACGTATAACGTATAACGTATAACGTATAACGTATAACGTATAACGTATAACGTATAACGTATAACGTATAACGTATAACGTATAACGTATAACGTATAACGTATAACGTATAACGTATAACGTATAACGTATAACGTATAACGTATAACGTATAACGTATAACGTATAACGTATAACGGATAACGAATAACGCATAACGAATATCGTTTAAGGTGTAACGTATAACGTATAACGTATAACGTATAACGTATAACGTATAACGTATAACGTATAACGTATAACGTATAACGTATAACGTATACCGTATAACGTATAACGTATAACGTATAACGTATAGCGTATAACGTATACCGTATAACGTATAACTTATAACGTCTAACGTATAACGTATTACGTATAACGTATAACGTATAACGTATAACGTATAACGTATAACGTATAACGTATAACGTATAACGTATAACGTATAACGTATAACGTATAACGTATAACGTATAACGTATAACGTATAACGTATAACGTATAACGTATAACGTATAACGTATAACGTATAACGTATAACGTATAACGTATAACGTATAACGTATAACGTATAACGTATAACGTATAACGTATAACGTATAACGTATAACGTATAACGTATAACGTATAACGTATAACGTATAACGTATAACGTATAACGTATAACGTATAACGTATAACGTATAACGTATAACGTATAACGTATAACGTATAACGTATAACGTATAACGTATAACGTATAACGTATAACGTATAACGTATAACGTATAACGTATAACGTATAACGTATAACGTATAACGTATAACGTATAACGTATAACGTATAACGTATAACGTATAACGTATAACGTATAACGTATAACGTATAACGTATAACGTATAACGTATAACGTATAACGTATAACGTATAACGTATAACGTATAACGTATAACGTATAACGTATAACGTATAACGTATAACGTATAACGTATAACGTATAACGTATAACGTATAACGTATAACGTATAACGTATAACGTATAACGTATAACGTATAACGTATAACGTATAACGTATAACGTATAACGTATAACGTATAACGTATAACGTATAACGTATAACGTATAACGTATAACGTATAACGTATAACGTATAACGTATAACGTATAACGTATAACGTATAACGTATAACGTATAACGTATAACGTATAACGTATAACGTATAACGTATAACGTATAACGTATAACGTATAACGTATAACGTATAACGTATAACGTATAACGTATAACGTATAACGTATAACGTATAACGTATAACGTATAACGTATAACGTATAACGTATAACGTATAACGTATAACGTATAACGTATAACGTATAACGTATAACGTATAACGTATAACGTATAACGTATAACGTATAACGTATAACGTATAACGTATAACGTATAACGTATAACGTATAACGTATAACGTATAACGTATAACGTATAACGTATAACGTATAACGTATAACGTATAACGTATAACGTATAACGTATAACGTATAACGTATAACGTATAACGTATAACGTATAACGTATAACGTATAACGTATAACGTATAACGTATAACGTATAACGTATAACGTATAACGTATAACGTATAACGTATAACGTATAACGTATAACGTATAACGTATAACGTATAACGTATAACGTATAACGTATAACGTATAACGTATAACGTATAACGTATAACGTATAACGTATAACGTATAACGTATAACGTATAACGTATAACGTATAACGTATAACGTATAACGTATAACGTATAACGTATAACGTATAACGTATAACGTATAACGTATAACGTATAACGTATAACGTATAACGTATAACGTATAACGTATAACGTATAACGTATAACGTATAACGTATAACGTATAACGTGTAACGTGTAACGTATAACGTATAACGTATAACGTATAGCGTATAACGTATAGCGTATAACGTATAAGGTGTAATGTATAACGCATAACGTATAACGAATAACGTATAACGTACAAGGTGTAACGTATAACGTATAACGTATAACGAATAACGTATAACGTACAAGGTGTAACGTATAACGTATAACGTATAACGTATAACGTATAACGTATAACGTATAACGTATAACGTATAACGTATAACGTATAACGTATAACGTATAGCGTATAACGTATAACGTATAACGTATAACGTATAGCGTCTAACGTATAAGGTGTAACGTATAACGCATAACGTATAACGAATAACGTATAACGTATAACGTATAACGTATAACGTATAACGTATAACGTATAACGTATAACGTATAACGTATAACGTATAACGTATAACGTATAACGTATAACGTATAACGTATAACGTATAACGTATAACGTATAACGTATAACGTATAACGTATAACGTATAACGTATAACGTATAACGTATAACGTATAACGTGTAACGTGTAACGTATAACGTATAACGTATAACGTATAGCGTATAACGTATAGCGTATAACGTATAAGGTGTAATGTATAACGCATAACGTATAACGAATAACGTATAACGTACAAGGTGTAACGTATAACGTATAACGTATAACGAATAACGTATAACGTACAAGGTGTAACGTATAACGTATAACGTATAACGTATAACGTATAACGTATAACGTATAACGTATAACGTATAACGAATAACGTATAACGTATAACGTATAACGTATAACGTATAACGTATAACGTATAACGTATAACGTATAACGTATATCGTATAACGTATAGCGTATAGCGTATAACGTATAGCGTATAACGTATAACGTATAACGTATAACGTATAACGTATAACGTATAACGTATAACGAATAACGTATAACGTACAAGGTGTAACGTATAACGTATAACGTATAACGTATAACGTATAACGTATAACGTATAACGTATAACGTATAACGTATAACGTATAACGTATAACGTATAACGTATAACGTATAACGTATAACGTATAACGTATAACGTATAACGTATAACGTATAACGTATAACGTATAACGTATAACGTATAACGTATAACGTATAACGTATAACGTATAACGTATAACGTATAACGTATAACGTATAACGTATAACGTATAACGTATAACGTATAACGTATAACGTATAACGTATAAGGTGTAACGTATAACGTATAACGTATAACGTATAACATATAAGGTGTAACGGATAACGTATAACGTATAACGTATAACGTATAACGTATAACGTATAACGTATAACGTATAACGTATAACGTATAACGTATAACGTATAACGTATAACGTATAGCGTATAACGTATAACGTATAACGTATAGCGTATAGCGTATAACGTATAGCGTATAACGTATAACGTATAACGTATAACGGATAACGAATAACGCATAACGAATATCGTTTAAGGTGTAACATATAACGTATAAGGTGTAACGTATAATGCATAACGTATAACGAATAACGTATAACGTATAAGGTGTAACGTATAACGTATAACGTATAACGTATAACGTATAGCGTATAACGTATACCGTATAACGTATAACTTATAACGTCTAACGTATAACGTATTACGTATAACGTATATCGTATAACGTATAACGTATAACGTATAACGTATACCGTATAACGTATAACGTATAACGTATAGCGTATAACGTATAACGTATAACGTATAACGTATAACGTATAACGTATAACGTATAGCGTATAACGTATAACGTATAACGTATAACGTATAACGTGTAGCGTATAACGTATAACGTATAACGTATAACGTATAACGTATAGCGTATAACGTATAACGTATAACGTATAACGTATAACGTATAGCGTATAGCGTATAACGTATAGCGTATAACGTATAACGTATAACGTATAACGTATAACGTATAACGTATAACGAATAACGTATAACGTACAAGGTGTAACGTATAACGTATAACGTATAACGTATAACGTATAACGTATAACGTATAACGTATAACGTATAACGTATAACGTATAACGTATAACGTATAACGTATAACGTATAACGTATAACGTATAACGTATAACGTATAATGTATAACGTATAACGTATAACGTATAACGTATAACGTATAACGTATAACGTATAACGTATAACGTATAACGTATAACGTATAACGTATAGCGTATAACGTATAACGTATAACGTATAGCGTATAGCGTATAACGTATAGCGTATAACGTATAACGTATAACGTATAACGTATAACGTATAACGTATAACGTATAACGTATAACGTATAACGTATAACGTATAACGGATAACGAATAACGCATAACGAATATCGTTTAAGGTGTAACATATAACGTATAAGGTGTAACGTATAATGCATAACGTATAACGAATAACGTATAACGTATAAGGTGTAACGTATAACGTATAACGTATAACGTATAACATATAAGGTGTAACGTATAACGTATAACGTATAACGTATAACGTATAACGTATAACGTATAACGTATAACGTATAACGTATAACGTATAACGTATAACGTATAACGTATAACGTATAACGTATAACGTATAACGTATAACGTATAACGTATAACGTATAACGTATAACGTATAACGTATAACGTATAACGTATAACGTATAACGTATAACGTATAACGTATAACGTATAACGTATAACGTATAGCGTATAACGTATAACGTATAACGTATAACTTATAACGTCTAACGTATAACGTATTACGTATAACGTATATCGTATAACGTATAACCTATAACGTATAACGTATAACGTATAACGTATAACGAATAACGTATAACGTATAACGTATAGCGTATAACGTATAGCGTATAACGTATAACGTATAACGTATAACGTATAACGTATAACGTATAACGTATAACGTATAACGTATAACGTATAACGTATAACGTATAACGTATAACGTATAACGTATAACGGATAACGAATAACGCATAACGAATATAGTTTAAGGTGTAACATATAACGTATAAGGTGTAACGTATAACGCATAACGTATAACGAATAACGTATAACGTATAAGGTGTAACGTATAACGTATAACGTATAACGTATAACGTATAACGTATAACGTATAACGTATAACGTATAACGTATAACGTATAACGTATAACGTATAACGTATAACGTATAACGTATAACGTATAACGTATAACGTATAACGTATAACGTATAACGTATAACGTATAACGTATAACGTATAACGTATATCGTATAACGTATAACCTATAACGTATAACGTATAACGTATAACGTATAACGAATAACGTATAACGTATAACGTATAGCGTATAACGTATAGCGTATAACGTATAACGTATAACGTATAACGTATAACGTATAACGTATAACGTATAACGTATAACGTATAACGTATAACGTATAACGTATAACGTATAACGTATAACGTATAACGTATAACGGATAACGAATAACGCATAACGAATATAGTTTAAGGTGTAACATATAACGTATAAGGTGTAACGTATAACGCATAACGTATAACGAATAACGTATAACGTATAAGGTGTAACGTATAACGTATAACGTATAACGTATAACGTATAACGTATAACGTATAACGTATAACGTATAACGTATAACGTATAACGTATAACGTATAACGTATAACGTATAACGTATAACGTATAACGTATAACGTATAACGTATAACGTATAACGTATAACGTATAACGTATAACGTATAACGTATAACGTATAACGTATAACGTATAACGTATAACGTATAACGTATAACGTATAACGTATAACGTATAACGTATAACGTATAACGTATAACGTATAACGTATAACGTATAACGTATAACGTATAACGTATAACGTATAACGTATAACGTATAACGTATAACGTATAACGTATAACGTATAACGTATAACGTATAACGTATAACGTATAACGTATAACGTATAACGTATAACGTATAACGTATAACGTATAACGTATAACGTATAACGTATAACGTATAACGTATAACGTATAACGTATAACGTATAACGTATAACGTATAACGTATAACGTATAACGTATAACGTATAACGTATAACGTGTAACGTATAACGTATAACGTATAACGTATAACGTATAACGTGTAACGTATAACGTATAACGTATAACGTATAACGTATAACGTGTAACGTATAACGTATAACGTATAACGTATAACGTATAACGTATAGCGTATAACGTATAGCGTATAACGTATAAGGTGTAATGTATAGCGTATAACGTATAGCGTATAACGTATAAGGTGTAATGTATAACGCATAACGTATAACGAATAACGTATAACGTATAACGTATAACGTATAACGTATAACGTATAACGTATAACGTATAACGTATAACGTATAACGTATAACGTATAGCGTATAACGTATAACGTATAACGTATAACGTATAGCGTCTAACGTATAAGGTGTAACGTATAACGCATAACGTATAACGTATAACGTATAACGTATAACGTATAACGTATAACGTATAACGTATAACGTATAACGTATAACGTATAACGTATAACGTATAACGTATAACGTATAACGTATAACGTATAACGTATAACGTATAACGTATAACGTATAACGTATAACGTATAACGTATAACGTATAACGTATAACGTATAACGTATAACGTATAACGTATAACGTATAACGTATAGCGTATAACGTATAACGTATAACGTATAACTTATAACGTCTAACGTATAACGTATTACGTATAACGTATATCGTATAACGTATAACCTATAACGTATAACGTATAACGTATAACGTATAACGAATAACGTATAACGTATAACGTATAGCGTATAACGTATAGCGTATAACGTATAACGTATAACGTATAACGTATAACGTATAACGTATAACGTATAACGTATAACGTATAACGTATAACGTATAACGTATAACGTATAACGTATAACGTATAACGGATAACGAATAACGCATAACGAATATAGTTTAAGGTGTAACATATAACGTATAAGGTGTAACGTATAACGCATAACGTATAACGAATAACGTATAACGTATAAGGTGTAACGTATAACGTATAACGTATAACGTATAACGTATAACGTATAACGTATAACGTATAACGTATAACGTATAACGTATAACGTATAACGTATAACGTATAACGTATAACGTATAACGTATAACGTATAACGTATAACGTATAACGTATAACGTATAACGTATAACGTATAACGTATAACGTATATCGTATAACGTATAACCTATAACGTATAACGTATAACGTATAACGTATAACGAATAACGTATAACGTATAACGTATAGCGTATAACGTATAGCGTATAACGTATAACGTATAACGTATAACGTATAACGTATAACGTATAACGTATAACGTATAACGTATAACGTATAACGTATAACGTATAACGTATAACGTATAACGTATAACGGATAACGAATAACGCATAACGAATATAGTTTAAGGTGTAACATATAACGTATAAGGTGTAACGTATAACGCATAACGTATAACGAATAACGTATAACGTATAAGGTGTAACGTATAACGTATAACGTATAACGTATAACGTATAACGTATAACGTATAACGTATAACGTATAACGTATAACGTATAACGTATAACGTATAACGTATAACGTATAACGTATAACGTATAACGTATAACGTATAACGTATAACGTATAACGTATAACGTATAACGTATAACGTATAACGTATAACGTATAACGTATAACGTATAACGTATAACGTATAACGTATAACGTATAACGTATAACGTATAACGTATAACGTATAACGTATAACGTATAACGTATAACGTATAACGTATAACGTATAACGTATAACGTATAACGTATAACGTATAACGTATAACGTATAACGTATAACGTATAACGTATAACGTATAACGTATAACGTATAACGTATAACGTATAACGTATAACGTATAACGTATAACGTATAACGTATAACGTATAACGTATAACGTATAACGTATAACGTATAACGTATAACGTATAACGTATAACGTATAACGTATAACGTATAACGTGTAACGTATAACGTATAACGTATAACGTATAACGTATAACGTGTAACGTATAACGTATAACGTATAACGTATAACGTATAACGTGTAACGTATAACGTATAACGTATAACGTATAACGTATAACGTATAGCGTATAACGTATAGCGTATAACGTATAAGGTGTAATGTATAGCGTATAACGTATAGCGTATAACGTATAAGGTGTAATGTATAACGCATAACGTATAACGAATAACGTATAACGTATAACGTATAACGTATAACGTATAACGTATAACGTATAACGTATAACGTATAACGTATAACGTATAACGTATAGCGTATAACGTATAACGTATAACGTATAACGTATAGCGTCTAACGTATAAGGTGTAACGTATAACGCATAACGTATAACGAATAACGTATAACGTATAAGGTGTAACGTATAACGTATAACTTATAACGTATAACATATAAGGTGTAACGGATAACGTATAACGTATAACGTATAACGTATAATGTATAGCGTATAACGTATAACGTATAACGTATAACGTATAACGTATAACGTATAGCGTATAGCGTATAACGTATAACGTATAACGTATAACGTATAACGTATAACGTATAACGTATAACGTATAGCGTATAACGTATACCGTATAACGTATAACTTATAACGTCTAACGTATAACGTATTACGTATTACGTATAACGTATATCGTATAACGTATAACGTATAACGTATAACGTATAACGTATAACGTATAACGTATAACGTATAACGTATAACGTATAACGTATAACGTATAACGTATAACGTATAACGTATAACGTATAACGTATAACGTATAACGTATAACGTATAACGTATAACGTATAACGTATAACGTATAACGTATAACGTATAGCGTATAACGTATAACGTATAACGTATAACGTATAACGTGTAGCGTATAACGTATAACGTATAACGTATAACGTATAACGTATAACGTATAACGTATAACGTATAACGTATAACGTATAACGTATAACGTATAACGTATAACGTATAACGTATAACGTATAACGGATAACGAATAACGCATAACGAATATCGTTTAAGGTGTAACATATAACGTATAAGGTGTAACGTATAATGCATAACGTATAACGAATAACGTATAACGTATAAGGTGTAACGTATAACGTATAACGTATAACGTATAACATATAAGGTGTAACGTATAACGTATAACGTATAACGTATAACGTATAACGTATAACGTATAACGTATAACGTATAACGTATAACGTATAACGTATAACGTATAACGTATAACGTATAACGTATAACGTATAACGTATAACGTATAACGTATAACGTATAACGTATAACGTATAACGTATAACGTATAACGTATAACGTATAACGTATAACGTATAACGTATAACGTATAACGTATAACGTATAGCGTATAACGTATACCGTATAACGTATAACTTATAACGTCTAACGTATAACGTATTACGTATAACGTATATCGTATAACGTATAACGTATAACGTATAACGTATAACGTATAACGTATAACGTATAACGTATAACGAATAACGTATAACGTATAACGTATAGCGTATAACGTATAGCGTATAACGTATAACGTATAACGTATACGTATAACGTATAACGTATAACGTATAACGTATAACGTATAACGTATAACGTATAACGTATAACGTATAACGTATAACGGATAACGAATAACGCATAACGAATATAGTTTAAGGTGTAACATATAACGTATAAGTTGTAACGTATAACGCATAACGTATAACGAATAACGTATAACGTATAAGGTGTAACGTATAACGTATAACGTATAACGTATAACGTATAACGTATAACGTATAACGTATAACGTATAACGTATAACGTATAACGTATAACGTATAACGTATAACGTATAACGTATAACGTATAACGTATAACGTATAACGTATAACGTATAACGTATAACGTATAACGTATAACGTATAACGTATAACGTATAACGTATAACGTATAACGTATAACGTATAACGTATAACGTATAACGTATAACGTATAACGTATAACGTATAACGTATAACGTATAACGTATAACGTATAACGTATAACGTATAACGTATAACGTATAACGTATAACGTATAACGTATAACGTATAACGTATAACGTATAACGTATAACGTATAACGTATAACGTATAACGTATAACGTATAACGTATAACGTATAACGTATAACGTATAACGTATAACGTATAACGTATAACGTATAACGTATAACGTATAACGTGTAACGTATAACGTATAACGTATAACGTATAACGTATAGCGTATAACGTATAGCGTATAACGTATAAGGTGTAATGTATAACGCATAACGTATAACGAATAACGTATAACGTATAACGTATAACGTATAACGTATAACGTATAACGTATAACGTATAACGTAGAACGTATAACGTATAACGTATAGCGTATAACGTATAACGTATAACGTATAACGTATAGCGTCTAACGTATAAGGTGTAACGTATAACGCATAACGTATAACGAATAACGTATAAGGTGTAACGTATAACGTATAACGTATAACGTATAACATATAAGGTGTAACGGATAACGTATAACGTATAACGTATAACGTATAATGTATAGCGTATAACGTATAACGTATAACGTATAACGTATAACGTATAGCGTATAGCGTATAACGTATAACGTATAACGTATAACGTATAACGTATAACGTATAGCGTATAACGTATACCGTATAACGTATAACTTATAACGTCTAACGTATAACGTATTACGTATTACGTATAACGTATATCGTATAACGTATAACGTATAACGTATAACGTATAACGTATAACGTATAACGTATAACGTATAACGTATAACGTATAACGTATAACGTATAACGTATAACGTATAACGTATAACGTATAACGTATAACGTATAACGTATAACGTATAACGTATAACGTATAACGTATAACGTATAACGTATAACGTATAACGTATAACGTATAACGTATAACGTATAACGTATAACGTATAGCGTATAACGTATAACGTATAACGTATAACGTATAACGTATAACGTGTAGCGTATAACGTATAACGTATAACGTATAACGTATAACGTATAACGTATAACGTATAACGTATAACGTATAACGTATAACGTATAACGTATAACGTATAACGTATAACGTATAACGTATAACGTATAACGTATAACGGATAACGAATAACGCATAACGAATATCGTTTAAGGTGTAACGTATAACGTATAACGTATAACGTATAACGTATAACGTATAACGTATAACGTATAACGTATAACGTATAACGTATAACGTATACCGTATAACGTATAACGTATAACGTATAACGTATAGCGTATAACGTATACCGTATAACGTATAACTTATAACGTCTAACGTATAACGTATTACGTATAACGTATATCGTATAACGTATAACGTATAACGTATAACGTATAACGTATAACGTATAACGTATAACGAATAACGTATAACGTATAACGTATAGCGTATAACGTATAGCGTATAACGTATAACGTATAACGTATAACGTATAACGTATAACGTATAACGTATAACGTATAACGTATAACGTATAACGTATAACGTATAACGTATAACGTATAACGTATAACGGATAACGAATAACGCATAACGAATATAGTTTAAGGTGTAACATATAACGTATAAGGTGTAACGTATAACGCATAACGTATAACGAATAACGTATAACGTATAAGGTGTAACGTATAACGTATAACGTATAACGTATAACGTATAACGTATAACGTATAACGTATAACGTATAACGTATAACGTATAACGTATAACGTATAACGTATAACGTATAACGTATAACGTATAACGTATAACGTATAACGTATAACGTATAACGTATAACGTATAACGTATAACGTATAACGTATAACGTATAACGTATAACGTATAACGTATAACGTATAACGTATAACGTATAACGTATAACGTGTAACGTGTAACGTGTAACGTGTAACGTGTAACGTATAACGTATAACGTATAACGTATAACGTATAACGTATAACGTATAACGTATAACGTATAACGTATAACGTATAACGTATAACGTATAACGTATAACGTATAACGTATAACGTATAACGTATAACGTATAACGTATAACGTATAACGTATAACGTATAACGTATAACGTATAACGTATAACGTATAACGTATAACGTATAACGTATAACGTATAACGTATAACGTATAACGTATAACGTATAACGTATAACGTATAACGTATAACGTATAACGTATAACGTATAACGTATAACGTATAACGTATAACGTATAACGTATAACGTATAACGTATAACGTATAACGTATAACGTATAACGTATAACGTATAACGTATAACGTATAACGTATAACGTATAACGTATAACGTATAACGTATAACGTATAACGTATAACGTATAACGTATAACGTATAACGTATAACGTATAACGTATAACGTATAACGTATAACGTATAACGTATAACGTATAACGTATAACGTATAACGTATAACGTATAACGTATAACGTATAACGTATAACGTATAACGTATAACGTATAACGTATAACGTGTAACGTATAACGTATAACGTATAACGTATAACGTATAGCGTATAACGTATAGCGTATAACGTATAAGGTGTAATGTATAACGCATAACGTATAACGAATAACGTATAACGTACAAGGTGTAACGTATAACGTATAACGTATAACGAATAACGTATAACGTACAAGGTGTAACGTATAACGTATAACGTATAACGTATAACGTATAACGTATAACGTATAACGTATAACGTATAACGTATAACGTATAACGTATAACGTATAACGTATAACGTATAGCGTATAACGTATAACGTATAACGTATAACGTATAGCGTCTAACGTATAAGGTGTAACGTATAACGCATAACGTATAACGAATAACGTATAACGTATAAGGTGTAACGTATAACGTATAACGTATAACGTATAACATATAAGGTGTAACGGATAACGTATAACGTATAACGTATAACGTATAACGTATAATGTATAACGTATAACGTATAACGTATAACGTATAACGTATAACGTATAGCGTATAGCGTATAACGTATAACGTATAACGTATAACGTATAACGTATAACGTATAACGTATAACGTATAGCGTATAACGTATACCGTATAACGTATAACTTATAACGTCTAACGTATAACGTATTACGTATAACGTATATCGTATAACGTATAACGTATAACGTATAACGTATAACGTATAACGTATAACGTATAACGTATAACGTATAACGTATAACGTATAACGTATAACGTATAACGTATAACGTATAACGTATAACGTATAACGTATAACGTATAACGTATAACGTATAACGTATAACGTATAACGTATAGCGTATAACGTATAACGTATAACGTATAACGTATAACGTGTAGCGTATAACGTATAACGTATAACGTATAACGTATAACGTATAACGTATAACGTATAACGTATAACGTATAACGTATAACGTATAACGTATAACGTATAACGTATAACGTATAACGTATAACGTATAACGTATAACGTATAACGTATAACGTATAACGTATAGCGTATAACGTATAACGTATAACGTATAACGTATAACGTGTAGCGTATAACGTATAACGTATAACGTATAACGTGTAACGTATAGCGTATAACGTATAACGTATAACGTATAACGTATAACGTATAGCGTATAGCGTATAACGTATAGCGTATAACGTATAACGTATAACGTATAACGTATAACGTATAACGTATAACGAATAACGTATAACGTACAAGGTGTAACGTATAACGTATAACGTA